>JAFIDM010042280.1:0-17016 GCA_023159025.1 Thereuonema tuberculata
TGTTTCTTCCTATATTTGTATACGATGATGATGTCGTATTCTTGAAGTCGATGGTCCATCTTGCTAGCCTCACTGAGTTATATTTGAGGTTTCCAGGCAGCAAAGTGCAGAGTGGTAGGTGACCACTATGAAAAGCCGACCATAGAGGTAAAGACGATAGTTTTGCAAATTATTGAAAGGCATTCTTTATGGCTAGTCGCATTGATCTCCTCTTGTTCGCTGATTGTTCTACTGGCGTAGGCGATCACTCCTTCAAGATCGTCTTATATCTGACCAATTCACCGCCGATTCAGTGATTCGATGCGTCCTGCGTAATTTCCTATGTTTGGTGTGATCGAAATGGCCCCGTCTTTAGATGGGCTCCGAATTTAGGGTAATTTCATTCGGTCAAAGACTTCTTGTTGTGGCTGATCCCAAGCAAAATGCATTGTCTCTGAATTAATGATGACAATGTTCTGCATTAATGATCGTCGCGAGTTCAAGATGAATCTGCAGCAGTAAGAACAGATGGCATAGAAGCTGAGTACTTGTTTAGCTTTGGTGGATAAGATCGATACTGCTTCTATTTTTTCCGGATCTGTCCGTATCATGTGGCTAATTACGACGTGTCCGAAGATCTTCACACTCATTGTTGACAAAGAGCATTTCTTGGAATCAGGCGAAGGTTAGTTCCGTTGATGTATCCTAAGACGATTTCCTATTGGTTCAGGTGTTCGTCGACTTCTTTTGAGGAGATGATGATGTCGTCAAGGTAGTATAATCCCACGAGAACTCCATCGATCAAGTATTCGAAGGATGGTGGAGCATTGCATCATCCGAACGGCATCACTAGAATTCGTAGAAACCGTCAGTTGTAACGAATGCAAATCTCGCGATCCTTTTCATCTATCTTGATATGTCATAATCGGGTACTCAAATCAAGGCTGGAAAAGTATTTAATGTATCTTACGAAATCTAATACGCCTTCAATAATGCGCCTTCCTTTCTCGGCAGTGCAACTGATGGTGAATTCGGTGTACGCTTTGATTTTTGCTGAACAAGATGAAACTGTTTTTTTCGACCTGGAGATTCAGTTTCGACGGGGCTTCATGGTTATCTTTTGTTTCGTCTAGTTGTACCAATCATTCGGAACAGCCTATTCTTATCTACGTTGATTGCAAGACTTGGACGAGTCCATAGAAATCTATGGACTATAAATGCTGATGTTCTTTCAAGTATCGTAAGCCTCTCGCCATTGACCGTGATAAGTAAGGGTGAATTTGCAGTCTTTGGATGCTTACCGACCAGGAGCTTAACTGTGTTTTTCTGGAATTGTGTGGAGGCCGCAGCGATCACAACGTTGTCCTTTACTTTGGTTGCTACTGGTCGTTTTCTGACTGCTTGCTGTAGCAACGGCACCCCGGGTGCGTACATTGTACTTTACTGCGGTGGACTGCCATTGGAAGCTCCTCTGCTAGGAGTGGGAAAACGATGGCCAGGTGTTGGGCTTCTTGATCAGGAGCAACTGATCATAACATAAAAAAATACGTACATAAAAAAAATGAGTACCCAGTCGTAGGCCGAACCTACCTCTGCAATGACGTTGAGAATACTACAGGAAAACAAACAATGAAATGATTTCGAATATTTTGGTTGAATTCATCATCAGATATTAAATGTATTAAAAATAATATACCTATATGAAATCTATGCAGTCTCGATGACATAGTATAAGCCTACTGTAAGTGGCTACCTAGTGACGAAGGATATAAGGCCTACGCGGTTCAAAACCTGATTTCAAGGCGACCCATTTTGAAAATATGTGTAACGGAATAAAATGAAATATACAGTAACTAACTGCCTGGTAAAACAAATGTGTCATTGCATTTGTAGGTGAAAAGAAAATGTTACAATTTCATTACAATTTATTGGGGTTGTAAACAAATCATTTGAGGTTATGTCTGTATTGCTGCCTTTCGTAGCATAAGGCAGAGAAACATGCAGAGGGAATTGAGGGATAACAGTGACCCCTTTTTAATGCCGAGAAGAAAATTTAAGGAACTCTTAAGATTTCCTAAAGAAGTTGCCCTGGAACTATTAGGCATAATCGCGCCTCACCTTTAACCCTCCAGGCGCAACACTGCTGTATCTGCAGTTAGGTAAATAATTTGAAGAAAAGAATGTATTAGTCGTATCGATATACGTTATGGCGTAATTTATGTTCATTTTCTGTCAGACACGTATGAATGACGCCAGAATTATGTTATCAATGTAATTAATATAAATTTTATTAAATTTCTACAGGTCCTGACACCCTACCTTTTTCCAGCCTTTGATATCTTTCTGCGGTTCATTTTAACGAAAATTTCGTGGTTGTTCAGGAAATCGACATATATTTTGTACTGCTCTGCACTAGTTTTCACAGTTCGTTTACATTCCTGGTTCATGGCGATATTTCCACGCATGCGCATTACGTAAATATCAAAAATTACAATCGCAAAACATGCAGTTATTGGCTGGTGAGTCCTGGTGTTAATAATACATGTAAACCGGAAATGGAACTCTAACGAGTCTAGTTACAGTATACCAACTTTTACCGATGTCGCTATGACACTCGTTAAACATCTGAACGATTCCCGTTACGACTAAGGATAACGAGAATTTACAGAATAGGCTTGAATGCCTTACTTTGTAAATGGTCCACAGCGACTACAAACCTCCTGTTTCCAGCTGTTGATGTGGGAAATCGGCCTGGCAAGTCAATTCCCACACGGTGAAATGGTTCATTTACGATCGGTAGTGGTTTAGGTTGCCGGTGGGTATCTACCTGCCTGTGTTGGTGTTTTGCGGCGCTGGCAGAGCAAACATACGATAAAGAAATCTACGAAGGGTCTTCACTGGGCGGGCCACAAGTGTTGCTGTCGAATAAGGGTGTACATCTTCGCCATTCCTAGGTGAGTCGCTGTCGGGTCTATTATATCTCTCCGTTGAAGGGATCTTAAAATGGACTGGTAGCTTCTTTTATATAGATCGTCAGCGTATACTTCGAATCCACGGGAATGAGACTGTTTTGTCTTGGTTTGGTTCATGATAATCTTGAGGAGGGCGAGTCATTATGCTGTTCATCAGCAAGTTCTTTTTGAACGGCAATGGCTGCATTCTATCTCTTGGCTTCAGCCTGGGTGACGGAATTATAGGATAAGAAGTTTGCGTCGAAACATTTCTTCGAAAACTTGTATGCGATGGTAATGTCGTATTCTTAGCCAAATGGCCCATCTTGTTAGCCTCCCTGCGGGATCCTTCAGGATTCGAGGCATCAAAGTGCATGGTGGTCGATGACAGATATGAAAAGCTGATCGTAGAGGTAAGGACTAAGTTTTGCGACAGCCCAATTACTGTAATGCATTCCTTATGGGTGATGGCGTAATCCTGCTGGGTGGTTTGCTGAGTGTCCTGCTTATGAAAGTTTAGCTGACTTTGTTCTGAATAACCTGTCTTTCTTTAGTTGATATTGTGTAGGGATTTTGTTTCATTATTTATCCGGTGTATAGTGGTGGAATAGAGTGTTGTTTTTGGGTTTAACGGATCTAATATAGTTCGATGTTACTTCAATAGGCATAAGTTGGTGACCTTTGGCAGATATAAGCTGAGTGCTGATGAGGCTCTGCCGGCGTTCGTCAGTTAGAAGAGTTGTCGATGTGCTCACAAGGAAACCTCTGGAACCTTAATAATTCAGATTTCAATGCAACTTTTCA
This sequence comes from Thereuonema tuberculata, assembly GCA_023159025.1. Lineage (NCBI taxonomy): Eukaryota > Metazoa > Arthropoda > Chilopoda > Scutigeromorpha > Scutigeridae > Thereuonema > Thereuonema tuberculata. The sequence goes on from JAFIDM010042280.1 coordinate 3,735, forward strand.
GAAAGATTGTGTATAGATTGTGTTTATAAAAATAAAAATAATTGTGTTTTTAAAATAAATCTAAGATGCGGAATCGAGCGGGAAAGTACAAAAAAAAATTTGGTCTTGAAATTGATTAAAAATCGGTTGTTTGCCTTTCAAACACCAGATGGCGCCAATGATTTGTTTCTAACCAAGAAACCTAGGGCTTTCCTATACCTTTTAATAGGAAAGTAAAGTAGCGCCATCTGTTGACTTCTGATGCAATCTTATTCAAAGTTTCTGATTTAAACTTAAAGTTTACAAAATTCGAAAAGATTCATAAACGTAAATTAGAATAGAATCAGATATATGGGGAAACCTTCTGTGTAAGTTAGTTATGATATATAGTATATCGATAAATCAATTTCATTACTAGTTTCAGCGTTTTAAAGTGTTAAAAAAAGTAGGCAGCTACCGTATTTTGATACATTTTTATGAATTAAAAGTACTGATGGTTTACTTCAATAAAATATTTTGTGTCTTGGGTTCCATTACAAAATAATCTTCACAATATTTGTTTTGGCATTATTTTTTTATTTCTTTAATAGCTAAAATATAAGAGGTGCATAGAAGTTCAATTTGTAGTCAAGTGCATAGCATTGAGAGCCTATAATTCGAGACCCAAATCCATCGGAAGATTTTATATTTATTTTAATAAGCATTATTTTCTCATATTTTCCTTTTTTGTTTTCCTGACTAAGTTCTTTTTTTATTTTTTTTTATCTTTATTTTTTTCCCTTGTTATCTTTATGTCTTATGTGATTAATTTAGTGAAAAAAGAAATGAAAGCAAAAATTAAGACTATAAAAACACTTTAAATTTGAAATAGCACAATAAACAAACATATAAATACAACAACTAAAAGTACTGTCTGTTTTTGTTTCCGAGAAACTTCAGGGCTTTTGCGCATGCGTCAGGTCTCCGTCGATTTTATCAAAACAGGGGTGAGGAGAAATAAAGAGGGAATTTTACTTTTTATCAGTGTTACTTTACTAGTAGCTGCGTTCTATTTGCGCTTTTCGGGAAAATATTATGGAAAGAATAAATACTATTGCAAAAATAACAGGTAGGCTTACTAAAAAAAAATAAGTCTTAGGAAAGTGCCCATCTCAGTTTATCATCCCTTTGAGGATAGAATCGCCCGCGAGTGATGGGTCTCACTTTTGAAAACGAACAGTAAAAAGCTTTGTAGAAATTCATACTATTTTTATAATACTTATTTAGAGAAATAAAATCCTTCCCACGGATTTTATTCTCGAAGTTAAAAGTTCTCAATGCTATAAACATGACTAATTCATACATGTTCGATACACCTCTCATTTTTAAGCTATTTTAAAAAAAAATAATGCAAATACAAATATCGAGAAGATCGTTTCATAATGTCCCCAATACACAAAACATTTTGTTGAAGTAAACCATCAGTTATCTTAACGATATTATAAATTACTAGATACTATAAATTATTGGAAAGGAGCAAAATTTAATTATTATAGAGACGTAGACTACATTATCCCATTCTGGAAAGGTTCTGAAAGACAGTTCAAGATTTTTTTCAACTATGTTAATTTAATTGACGAAAAAGTAAAATTCACCTTTAAAAAAGAAGAAAATTACAAAATAAATTATCTAGACCTAACAATTACGAGTGAAAACAACAACATATCATATGAATTTCACGAAAAAGAACTTAGAAGTAAACATACCATGAATTTTCACTCTAAAGTGAAATCAAAAAAAGCAGTAATATGGAAGAATTTGACAACAAATTATACAGAAGATCAAAGAAAATGGAAATAAAAAATAAATAATATGAAAGAAATATATTACATTAACGAATACCCCAAAGCATTCATTGATAATATCACAAAAAACTTTTTCATAAATATTCTGAAAAAAAGAAATCACGAAAAATCTAAATCAAATGGAAATTATATAAACTATCTACGTTTCCCGATTGATACTAAAATAAATAAAGAAATTAGAAAAGTATATTCCGAAAAGAACATAAAAATAGTATTTTTTAAAGACAATAAATTATTGAAATTAAATAAAAGATCAAAAAACAAAGATCTTCTAAAAATGGGTATTATATATGAACTCCAATGTAGGAATTGCAATGAAATTTATTATGGAAATTCAGGTAGAACCATGAAAGAAAGGCTATCAGAACTAGTACGTGCAACAGACAACCAAATTTATCGGACTGGGCTTACCATGCCATAGAATCAAAACATAATCCAGATCCAATAGTCAAGATAGTAAACAAATGTAATGATGAAAAGGACAGAATTCTCATGGAATCATGTTACATAAACTCAAATGATTGTATAAATAAGGACAAATCCCTTAAGGTATAGCTCCTTAAGGATATTTAAAGAATATTTAAAAAACAGAAAATAACTTAAAAAACAAAAATTTTAACAATTAGTGAAATATCATTATGTTTTGAACAATTAGAGTAATGTCATTGATGCATTTATATCGTACAGTAACATTATTAATAGGAATTTGGTGAAATTCATTGTCTGTTTTTAAAAAAAGTGTGAATAGAGGAATAATGTATTCCGTTATTACATTTTATTTTGTATTACCTGAAGAAGAATAGTCGAGAAGATAATTCGAAACATTGTGATAAGGAAGAAGTATACAAGAAGATATTTAATTTTTAAACCATCAGATATTTTAATTCATAAAAATGCAATAAAAATCGTTAGATTTCAATGCACGCTATCCGATGCTCAACATATATGACGCTGAACATATTAATGGAATTGATTTTTCAATCATGTGTCTTTATATTATATATCATAACTAAGTGATGCCGAAGGTTTGCCCTTATTTCTGATTCTATTCTATTTTACGTTTAAGACTCTTTCCGAATTTGGAAACTTCAAATTTAAATCAAAGACTTCGAATCGTTTTTCAAAAATTAGCGTAATACAAATAAGAATATACAGAATTTTAAAATTATCATCAAATTATAAAGTAATAACTAGAATTAAAAAATGTAATTCTATTATAATTCTATTTTAATTTTTTAATTCTATTTAAAATTGATTTAAAATTTTAAAAACACGCAGTAACTTACAACTTGTTTCATCAATTTTAATTATTGTTAATTAATATTATTTATTAGTATTCTGTAATTATCTTTTCATCTGATTTCCAAAAATTAGCATAACACGATAGCAGAAGTAAAAATACCAGCAACCTACAAGTATTATTTATATAGCAAAAACTTTCTTATAGGAACACATCCTCACTCTACACATTACCAAACTTCAAAGAAAACACTTCAGATATATTTCTAGAGATGTCCATAGAAACTACGTCTCTACTTTTGAAGACATTCTTTTCTATGTGAATAACTATCAATATATGTTTGCTTTGTAAATGTTTTAATAAACTTATTTTGTGTTGTGTTAAAATTGTTGTCATTAAGTTTGACTTTGTTAATAAAAAGTGCTTTTTATTTAAGAAGATGTTTATAGAAACTAACATTGTCCTTGTGTTGAAACTGTTATAATTTAAACCTAGTTAATTAGAAATAGAAAATTTCAATATATTAATTATATTTCATTGCAGCTCTTGTTGGACCTCCCCTGAGTAAGTTTGTTTAAAATCTTCTAAGATATAAAATATTTTTTTAATAATAATAACAATTTTTATTTTCCCTCCACGACTCAATGGATTCTAAAGCCGTTATCAATAATCTTTTACTTTACTTTTGTTTTATGTTGAGATGACAGTGGAAAATGTGAAAAGGTTAATATATCCTCATATGTAATTAGGTAACATGGAAGACTACAGTGTTTCAATTTGAATTACTACAGCAGATATGTTTTAGATAAGAAAGAATATCATTAAAAATGAGTTATAAAAGCCGTTGTACTCCGCTACACGCCGATGTAGCCATTCAAGGAAAGGAAAATTAGGCTTCGTGTGTTCAGTGATCAATGCGACTAAGTAGAAGTCGGGTGAACAACCCTACGCCCGCCCACCGTTATACGCGTTCATCAGAGGACTGGTTGAACATCGGATACGTAAGGCGTAGAATTCAAAGTGGAAAAATCTTCAATCTCCGCCGACTACCTCTGGTAGCAGTTAAGCTCTTTATCACTTGGCTACAAAGATATTTGATATTTTTACTTTACTTTTATTATTTATATTTTTACTTTATTTACTTTAGATCTAAGCACTCCTTGTACTTTACAATTGACTATTATGACTGTAGGTCCTATATCTAATAGAGAAGCCCCTACAAAAAAAAAAAAAATAATCTACATTAAAGACCCCATTAGGTCTTCAAAAACTAGTTTCCATATATCTTTGACACATTTCACAATTTCCCTGTCCTTTTATGAATATTTTCAATAATTTGCATATTCATATCAACTCTTTGCAGAAATTGTAGAAAAGGAAAAATCTTTAAAAACACACTAGTGTCCTCTTCAAAGATGCTATCATTTTGTTGAGTAGTTGTAGTTGTGTTATTTGGGAAGCTTTTTCAGTAAAGCTTCAATAAGTTTCTGAAAAAGTACAAGCCCATGAAAAAAAAAATGTTTTTCAGGATCTTGTTAATACAGTAGGACCTTTATTTAACGAACCTCTATTTTGCGAATTTCTCTATTTTGCGAACTTTTCTTTGGAACCAAGAACATTTTGATAGTTTCTTCGTAAAATAACCTCCAAATAGCGAAGTGCATTTTCTATTTAACGACCTTTTTCGTGGTATCTATTTTTTTTTCTCCTTGAAATGTTTTCATTATCAACATTCCCTTAGAGGAAATGAAAGTAATGTGGATACAGCTGACGGAAAAAGAAGAAATTAACGATGATATGCTGATTGATGATTATCTTTCACTTGATTTTGAAGTTGAGACCTGGGAAACACTAACTGAATCGGGTATTTTGGACAGTGCGAAAAATAAAAACAATACAGCTATGAATTGCGATGAAGATGATCAAAATAGAAATGATCATAATGCAGGAATAAAAAAACAAAAAAAAACCTTCGTATGATGAAATGCTAAAATCATTTGAAACGATCCGACGCGGATTACAATTTGAAAAAAATACTGAAGGGGTTTTTAGTGCATTGCAAAGATGCGAGACGTACTATGAGCGAGAACACTTTTTCAAAAAAGAAAAAAAAAACCCACAGACAAAATTAATAGACTTTTTTAGTAAAATTTAAGTACACATGTGGTAATCTATGTTTCCTGTCATTAAAATTATTGCTTTTTTTATAATATTTATTGTTTATTTATTTTAAATCTGTTTTAGATAGTTTAAAGTAATTTTAAAAGGTGAATCTCTATTTAACGAATTTTCCATATAACGAACTTTTTTTCGGGATTTAGCGACTTTGTTAAATAGAGGTCCGACTGTACTGATCATTTCCGCTTTTTAAACTGAACACCTCTATTTAAACAAAAAAATAACATGAAATCCTACAAAGCCATCATTTTTTTTCTATTGTTCTTAATGTAACTTTTTTAAAAAATATTAGACGATTTATCCTGTATTAAATAATGAATATTAGCCGTAGAATAATACCTAAGTCTGAGTGATTACATCAATTATTAGTGTTCATTGCCAATTAAAGTAGTCGTTTCCCCAAATAACATTGGTGCGTATTGAAAATTTAAGAGAAACATCGGAATTTTCCAATAAGGTGTTTGTCAATAATAAAGATGGAATGTGTGGAGGTGACCGTTAAGAGTATTTGATGAATTATGATTACTTATTTTAGGGAATGGAATAAGCCAATACGGACATTATTATTCAGCTCAGGACTCAACTGACCCAAGAAGATGTAAGTGTAAATTTATATTTTTATAATGTAAAATATTTCTGTTGTGTCGAAAATCACAACATTTGAAAATTTCTCAGCGGACAAGGCAATTAAAATGGTTAAAGAGTTTTTACATATACTTATAAATAAGCCTTGTAATGATAAGCTTTCAAATGAGATTCTATGGTTTATATAATGGTTTATATAATGGTTCTATGGTTTATATATATATATATAAATATATCTGATGGCCAAACTTGAAGCCGAGCCTATGCTATTGAAATTAAACACTTTCAAATAATAATAATAATTTTCAAGATTCTGTAGTCATTAAAATTTTAGACATTATAGAAGATGAGCATTTAAGATTAATGAAGGAAGTTTATTATATGCTTAAATATTGTTGAATGAAATTCTAATAATTAAGATTAGAAATTCTTTAAAGGCCCATAAACAGTAATTTTTTAAATGACATAGCAAAGTGACATCAAATAATTAGAAACCAAAAACGGCAGATAGTCTGAATCGAAATACATCTTTATATTCACTCTTAAAACATTTAAGGAATACAAGGAGTTAATATTTGGTATTTACAAATTTACTTACTTCATGAAATCAGATAGAAGTCATCTTTAAATCTTTTAACAACAAATGTATGGATTATACATCATGACTTCCTTACATCAAAGATATTGATTCTATAATATCAACAAAATTATCTTTGCATTAAATTGACTAAATCTTTATCAATTATTACACAACAGCAAATTGAAATCACACAGATTTCTTAGTTTAATTATTTGACCCTTTGAATTGTTTAACATTAAAGTACACCATCTGTGTAACAACTACTTGATTAAGACTAACCTATCACAATGGCATAATACCTAAGCATATTAAATAATTTCCTTTCGGAATATTCTCAACTAATAAGGAAAACACTTTACAGTTTTATGCACGAGAAATTCCCTAAATGCAATTTAATGCCTATACATCTCATAGCTTATAATCATAAAGCTAATCTTATGAAACGTTTACAATCGTTCGATACTCAAAGTTCCTAAAAAAGGTTCAGAAATAATGCCTGGGTTTCTTTATTAAACTTGACTGGTTCTTGATGCCGAATCTTATCCACACGGACAGAAGATTACATAAGAAAGTCTGTCCTACCTTGTCAGAAGCAAACCACGGACTCCATCTTAGACATCTCTGAGTATCTCGCATGGAAGACACATTCGATTCCGTATGCCTTTCCAATCGGACTTTTTCATTTGTATCGTTATGCCCGCTTCGCCCTGATTTCGCAATTCCCTGACCAGTGTATGTGACACTCCTTCAACTCGATTCTATATACCATTCAATGAAATCAGTAAGGACTCTCGGGTCACACTAATATCCTTGGGTTGAAGGTTTAAGCCTACCTCCTCAGCAACAAACGCCACATAGGCCGAAGGTCGCTACCTTTCCAAGATCGCTGTCTTTCTAAAAGATCTAGAAAATGATAAAATATATGTTTATTCATTTGCATTTAGTTACAGACAGATAGAATACCGATTACTTGCGTAAATCGGAAATATCTTACGGCTTTCTACCATCTCTTCTCATAGATTATCAGTGGGAAAATCAGAAGCGGCCACATCACTTGATAAACGTTTCCTTCCAACTACTCGTTTGTCGCTAAGCAACACACTAATTAACTATATGCAGCGACATCTGGTATTAAGCTTTTTTTACAACATTTGAAAAGCGCCATAGCGAAAACTCTAAATCAAATCGGCATTAAATAAACATCACTTTTACATTAAAAAAAATAACAAAACAAATCGGGGAAGGAAAAAAAATAAACAAACAAATCAACCTTTGAAAAATTCATTACAAATATCATACAATTTATCCACATGGATTAAATGAAAATTATTTTCAAATTAATGTTTTAAATAATATTGATAATATATGTATATATATAATTGGTTTATTATTAAAAATGATTTAAATTTATTGTATAAATTAAATTGAAGAAAATTAAGAAATTTATGAATGGAAATATTAAATAAATTGTTTATATTAAATTCTGAAATTAAAAATTTTATTTGTTGTAATAAAGAATCTAAAGGTATATTTGTAAATAAGTTTTCAAAATCTGCTGGAATTATATTAAAAATTTTAGTATTATTTACATATTTAATAACATCATCATGATTATGAATAGGCCAATAAAAAATCAGGATTAATTTCATTTTTAATAATTCCATGCAATTTATTAAGAAAAATTTTTAGAATAATATTTGATTGCATTAAAATAGAATCAGTAGTACTACAAATCATTCTAAATTTGCCAATTTTATGCATCTTTGGATTTAAAAATAAGTAATTTAAATTTTTGTTAATTTTCATTTTTTTATATTTAAGTGTTTTAAATTGATCTTTAAATTTTGAAAAACATTTATCCAAGTTATTTAAAATAGAATCTTTAGATTTATTAATTTTTTTAAAAGCAGATTGATCATTTAATAATTCTTTAATTTTGTTAAAATAAAATTGTTTTCAAATAATAGCCAAATTATTGTGTGCTTTATTTGTAGTAGTGAAAATGTAATTTTTTTGATAAATAGAAATAGTTTTTTTAATTTTAAGTAAATTAAATTTATGATTTGTAGAACTATTAACTCTATCATATGATGTATGTTTAATGTTATTAATTTTAAATATTAAATTAAGTTTCCATTCAATGAAATATTCATAACATAAGTTATATTTAAAACTGGTTTCCAATATAAAATTATTTATGTCTGTAATAAATATATTAATTAATTGTTTAGATGTTTTATTTGTATTTAATCTATAGTTAATTCCTAAATTTAAAAAATCTTTTATAGTAATATCTTTAATAAAATTTATATCTCCTGTTACAATAAGAAAATTCCATTTATATTTATTATTATATAATTCACATTAACAATCAGAATTTATATTAGAATTTGAATTAGTTTTATAATTACAAATGAAGTTTCGAATTGGTATTTCATATATATATATATAGATGGGCATTAAATATATATCTGGAGGAAAAGCATATTCTAAATTTCCTTAATTTAATTTTAATAATAAAATTGATTTCAATAAATTTCTTAATATTTTAGAAAATAATTTTGATAATTTTAATATGGATAGAATTTCTTTAGTTAAAATTTTTTTATTTCTTTAAATAAACCCAAATTATATATATAAATTTCATTATATATATTTTACCCAGATAACAACTTTGACGTTATATATATAGAATATATATATGACGTGTCACGTGACCAAAGGTTTCTTTGGAATAGATTTTCTCTCCTTATCCTCTTTTATTCAATTGACAAATTAATGAAGTAAATCAAGTATAAAGTTCTTTTAATTCAAAAAAATGCATTGAAATTCGTTAGATTCAACGCACGCTGTCTGTTTTTGATGAAATTGATCAGCGTTGTAAATGAGTTGATTTATCGATATATTTCACATCATAACTAAGTAATGCAGAATATATCTGATTCTTTCTAATTTAAGTTTAAGAATCTTTCCGAATTTGGAAACTTTAAATATAAAACAAAATAAAGACTTTGAATAAGTTTACATCACGAGCAGCAGATGGCGCCACTTAACTTGGCTATTAAAACGTAGAGGAAACTACTAGGTGTAGACGTTACCAACAAATCATTAGCGCCATCTGGTGTTTGAGAGGTAAAATGACGAATATTAGAACAATTTTGATCCCCAAAAATTGGTCCTTCGCTCTCGATTCCGCATCTAAGATTTATTTTATTTTATAAACACAATCTAATGATTCATTCTGCAAAGTTTCATTAAAATCTGAAATAGTAAGGTTTGAGAGGTTTCCTTGTAAGTAGAGGTCGGGTGAACAACCCTGCGCCCGGCCACCGTTAACACGTTCATCAGAGGGCTGGTGGAACATTGGATACATATGGCGTGGAATTCAAAGTGGAAAAATCTTCAATCTCCGCCAGAGGTAAGGTCCGCCAGAGGTAGCTCTTTATCACTTGGCTACAAAGCCTATAATATATAAATAGTGAGTCATTTAAGGAATTTGATATTTTTACTTTATTTACTTTAGATCTAAGCACTCCTTGTACTTTACAATTTACTGTTATGACTGTAGGTCCTATATCTGATAGAGGTGCCCCTACAAATTAAAAAAAAAATATTTATCACATTAAAGACCCTATTAGATATTCAAACATCTCGAACCAGAAACCAGTTTCCGTATATCTTTGACATATTTCACAATTTCCCTGTCCATTTATGAATATTTTCAATAATTTGCATATTCATATCAACTCATTTGCAGAAATTGTAGGACAAAAAAATCTTTGAAAACACACTACTGTCCTCATCGTAAGGGCTATCATTTTGTTCAGTAGTTATAGTTGTGTAGTTTAGGAAGCTTTTTTCAGTAAAGCTTCAATAAAAAAGCTTCAATAATGGTTTCTGAAAAAGTACAAGCCGAGATGAAATAAAAATATTTTACAGGATCTTGTCAATGCTTATCATCATTTCCGCTTTTTGAACTGAACATCTCTATTTAGGGAAAATATTAACATGAAATTCTACAAAGTCTTAATTTTTTTTTTATTATTCGTAATGTAGTTTTTTTTTGTTTGTTGTTACTACCGTTAGAAATTAGATGATTATCTTATATTAAATAATGAATATCAGCCGTAGAATAATTTCTAAGTCTGAGTGATTACATCAATTATTAATGTTTATTGCCAATGAAATTAGTCGTTGCTTGTTCTGTTCGAGTATTCTCTCGAAGTATTCTCTTGAAGAGATTGGAATATTGATGTTCAAAACTGCGCATGTTTCTTTGAATTTTTGATAAAATATCGAATTTTTTTATAAAATAATTGTAGTCGTTTCCTCAAATAATATTGGTGCATATTGAAAATTTAAGAGAAACATCTGAATTTTCCATCTAACATTGGTGTCTGTCAATAATAAAGATTGACTGTGTGGAGGTGAATGGTAAGAGTATTTAATGAATTATGGTTACTCATTTTAGGGAATGCAAATAGCCAATTCGGATATTATTATTCAGCACAGCATTCACCCGAACCAAGATGTAAGTGTGACATACTTTATATTATTTAAATATTTTATAATGAAAATATTTCTGTTGTGTCGAAAATCACAACATTTGAAAATTTCTCAGCGGACACGGCAATTAAAATGGCATATTAAAAATGGTATATATATTTTATCCAGATAACAACTTTGATGTGCCCAAAGGTTTCTTTGGCGTAGATTTTTATCCTTATCCTCTTTAATTCAATTACTTCACCAGTCTTATTTGAGATGATCGGTTTAAGTTTTTGTTTTGGTTTAAGTTTCATTGGTATATTCGATTCTTCTGTTTTTTATCAAAGGATGCAAATTTTCGTTTAATAACGAACATAGCTAGTCGAGCTATTAATTTTAAAATGTATTTATTTAAGCATTTATATTGCAATTTTAATTGGTGAGCTGAGAAATTTTTAAACATATTTTAGGGCAACAAAAACAACGTATATTTGAAATATTTTTGATCAGTTATAAAAAAATAAATAGAAAACAAATAATCATTTTTCACTTTATTGCTTTCGATAAATGATTGATTTTCAAAGTCAAGTGCTATTGTCTACATTATTTATTTGTTACTTTTATTTCTCCATAATATATTATTTTATATTTTAAAGATATTTCAAACTATTTTAGAATGATCTGCAATAACATATTAGAGGTGGTTAAGTAACAGTCACATTGTAGAATAATAAAATAACTAATTTTCTTGATGGAGACTGTAGATTAGCTGAAGAATTCCGATTCTTCCAAAACTATAATACTAGATTCCGTCTTATAACAGTTGCAAACCCATGATCTTACTACTTCTTGACTTGATATACATGCATATCAAGACATTTAATCGTAAAAGGAAGAACTATAATATTGAATCTTTGGTTTAGAATCGTAGGTTTATGTTAATGTTTTTTTGAATAAAAGATTACTTTAAAATAATAAAAAAAATACTTTTTTTACGTAATCGAAATGATAACTTTTATATATAAGGGGCATTCAAAAAGAAACGAGCCGGAGGCCTAGGTACAGAAACCAGTACCTGTATGTCAGGAGTATTGGCCCTGGCGGTTGAGGCACTTGTCCCACTGCGACACAAGACGGTGAATGACTGCCTTGTAAAATTCCTGGGGTTGCATTGTGTACCAGTTCCGCACGTACTGCTTGACGTCGTCGTCCGAGGCGAATCGTTTGCCCCTCAGAGCATTTTTAAGGGGACCAAAAATGGCGTAATCGCAGGGAGAGAGGTCTGGACTGTATGGAGGGTGATCAAGAACCTCCCTCTTGAATTTCTGCAAGAATGCCGTGATTGTGTTGGCCGTATGGGGCTTTGGATTGTCGTGGAGCAGAAAGACCCCACGGATGAGCTTGCATGGTCGTTTCATCTGTAATGCGGTGAAGTGCTTGTGCGGTGCGGTGAAGACCGTGTTGGACGATTGACGCATGCTTCTATTAGCTTTTAGTCACATGAATTGCACCCGTGATCCTCTTGCAGCGGGCTGTGAACTTCCGCACTCACTCTTGTCGAACCAATCTTGGTTACACATGCAACGATACTACCCTTCTGTAACCGGTTTGTCCATTCCACACTCCGGCTCGTTTCTTTTTGAACACCCCTCATAGTTTTCGGTATAACTAAAGTTAGATGTTTATTTCTGAAAGACCATATATGTATTAAAACTTCCATTTTTCATTTCAGATTAGCTTTTGTTTTAGTCACATTATTCTCAACCACTAGCAGCAGTTTTAATTATTTTTATCTTTTCTTTTAAAAAATATTTAATGAGAAAAATTGACAGTTAGCTCATTAGTTCATTACGTCCATAACTAATGGCTATATTAAATAATTTACCTTATATTTGTTTTCTTAGTAAAATTTTTACATGCAGATAAAACTTGGATAATTAAAATTGGACAATAACAAAAGCACATTTGTAGATTTAGATATGATGTATTTAATGTGTAGAATATAAAAAAGAATATTAAATAAAAACGATCTTACGATGTTTAGGACTCCATTGATTGAGGCCATTATTTCACCTAATTTAAACGAAGTCGTCATGTGAGTGTGCTTGCTTCATTGTCGTCAGCTACTCCTGAAGTCAGATTGTATTTCCCGGAGTGCTCGTCTGCTGTCCAAAACTTTTATTTACTGTATAGTGCCGTTATTGAAATATTTACATATAAAAGTGTTACGATTTTGCCGCTTTCAAAATATTTTGCCCTCAAAAAAAGTATTGTCTAATTCCCATAAAAAAAAAAAGAATTCCAAAAATAATGATAACAAAGAAATTGAGCAAAAATGTAAAAAAATAAATATAAACAGAGAACTTTCAACTTAAATACTGCAACAAT
>JAFIDM010042281.1:0-17015 GCA_023159025.1 Thereuonema tuberculata
TTTTTCCCCTTCTAAAATAAAATCTGCCACTGTATTGAACTTCTGAATTGGTGTGTCCATTTTCCACATTTATAGGACAGAATAAGGGAAAAATAAAATATAGGACAACCTTCTTTATAAAACATTTGCTGATAAATGATTACTGTATTGAAATTCTTAATTGTTGTCAGAAAAAAATAGTGCATATTCCACAGTATTTCTGATAGTACCTTTATTTTTCAATACTATTTAAAACATTATGGTATAAGCATTTTTCTCGTACTGAAGTTCTGAATTGTTGTCAGAAAAAAATAGTATATAGTCCATAGTATTTCTGATAGTACCTTTGTTTTTCACTACTATCAGAAGCATGATGGTCTATGAAGATTATTTTACTGATAACCATTCTCCTCGTTTAGTCCACTACAAAAAATTAAAGAACAGGGTATTTTTTCTTCAAAAATAAAGATCTTATAAACTGAACTGTATAACTATATCTGAGTGTACTGAAAAGTAATACTATCTATTCCGTAATGTCTTTGTTTTAAATATTATCAAAAATCAATATACGGAATTTGAAAATTACTTCTCTTAATTCTCAATTGTCAGTTAAAATATTTGTAAAGAAATATTCATACCAGCTTTTTGACTTCATTGCTGCTTGTTCTCGTTCTTTAGAGTTATTGTAAAGAAAATGTTTTAGTTTTTTTTACAGAGATTAGTAGGGTTAAATAATATTTCAGGAAAGTTAGGAAAGTCTCAGAGACAAAAATGAAAGGCTCTTACCGCATTTCTTCTTACAAATGAATGGAATAGAGCTTGAGTGCTTTTTGAGCGCTTAACTAGTTAGCCTTGAAAATGGTTAGGAATAGAATTTTAATTGTTACCCCTGTTAGCGGTCATTGCTATTGACCTGGGTAAAAATCGTAGAAATCAGGTCCTCGTTAGCCTTGAAGTGATTAGCTTTTGAATTTTAAGCGCAAACCAGTCAATGGTGATTATATAAGATTAGAAAGAGAGTTTGTTCACGCTATTTCAGTATCCTTGAAAGCGTTGCTAGGAGAATTTTAAAATTAACCAGTCAAGTTTGCAGTGAACTTTATTTTTCTCTTCTAAAAAAGAGATGGTTATTCTACATAAGAAGAGATAAGTTTATCTACATTTTGAAAAAATAAAATGCAATGAGTATATGATTTTCCAGAAGAAATATATATTTTTTGAGAAAATAAAAACAATGTTTTACAAAATACATTGAAATTTTTTGCTACATCTTCACCTTAAAAAATATTTCCAAATCATTTTTGAATGTCCAGTGTTTATATAATATTTCTGATTCAATTCCAGCACTGATATTGTGCACTAAACTAAGATTTAATATTTTTCCGATTTATACTACATATTTATTTATGATTTATTTATTTGATCTGATTTATCTATTTCTATAGAAAATATTTTATGATGCTTAAATATTTTGGAGGTTGATATTTTTGAATATGAAAATAGAAAAATCATATTTTTGAAAATATAATACGATTTGTGTTTCTCTTTTTGAATATAAAAACCGAAAAATCATATTTTAGAAAATATAATAGGATTTGTGTTTTCTCTTTTATCAGTTTGCGAGGAAAAATAAAAGAATGATTTTAAAATGATTTTTTTATTTTTTTCGCTCCTGATTCCTATTCTATATTTTATTTAACAAATTTTCTGTTTGTATATAAATAGAAAACAATATCCAAAAATCTTTCTTTCATTTTTAAAATAACAGAATACATTGCGAATAATTCTAATAAGTTTTTTTTATTAATTTTATAAGTAGAAGATTTTGGAAATAAGTTTTCTTAAGATTTTTTAACAATTGGAGTTTGAATTATTTTTTTACTGTTATAATCCTAGTTCTGTAAAGTTCAAAGTCATATCAAAATAACATAGGTTTGAATATATGAGTAAAGAAGTAAAAAAAGAAATAGATATTTTGAAGATTATATTTTATAAATAGAAGATTTTGGAAATAAGTTTTCTTAAGATTTTTTTAACAATTGGAGTTTGAATTATTTTTTTATTATTATAATCTTAGTTCTGTAAACTTCAAAATCATATCAAAATAACATAGGTTTGAATACATAAGTAAAGAAGTAAAAAAGAAATAGGTATTTTGAAGTGTTTCTGTTTTAAAAATGATTCTTTTATAGAATTTTTTAGTTAAATTCATACTTATTTTCGGGAAAAGAAAAACTTTTTTTTTAAATCGGATATTATCCTTATGATAAAAATGGATAGAAACTTTTGGTAAAAGAAACTATTTACTTTTTTAACTTCAGAGTTTCTTACTTTTTTATTATCTATTATCTAGATATAAAATTATATCTTAACGAACATTTTTAGGAAGGTATTGAGATAGGGGTGGGAGTATATTTCCATTTAAGGAATTCGCGTTTTCTTAGATTTCTGATTGGCTAGAGAGGATCAGGAGATATATTTTTTTTCTGGTCTAGAGGTTTTCACCCAATCAGATTTTAGAAGAGGGGGTGATTTTTAGTTTGAAACCCATTATAAAGGGGGCTTTTCAGCTATTGAAGCTGTCCTTTGCCAAAGGTCTGACTCCAGCATCCAGACAGAGCTGATCTTCTCTTTGACTGAGAAAAATCTTCAAGATGGCAAACAACATTATAAACATTGATCTGCTGGCTGATTATTTTGAGGTAATGAAAGTTTTCTTTCTTTTTCCAATTATGTTTTTTGTTTTTTCTTATAAAAAAAATAAGATAATGATTAATTTAGATTTTTAGTTTTTATTCTTTTTTCTTTTGAATAGATAAGTCCTGGTACGGATGTACCGGAATTCACCTATCATCTGGGTCGTGGGATTTTCGTCCAAGCCTGCATTTTCCAGAGAGCGGTGAAAATTCACGTTCGTAAATATCTTGAATGTGATTCGATTCTCAGACCAATGAAGCAGGGAATATCTCTATGTCCTGTCGACATTTCAGTGATCACCAAGAAAATAGGCCGTATCACTGAGGCACAGAAGCAACTGGAATTGGGCACTGCATCTTCAAGGAAGAAGAGTTCGAGCGGACAACTTCCCGTCTTCAACATAGCACTGAGTGATGCCCGAAGACTGCAAATTAGCAGCACTAAAGAATTGGGTATTAAGTTCGTATTTTTTTATTTTGATAATTCTATAACCTTAACCAAGAGTATGTTTGAATCTTTGGTTAGATGTTTTTCAAAAGAAATCAAAGAAGGTATAAAGATTTTGTCGGGTAGATTGAGGGAGAATTTGCTGTCGGAGGATGTCGAAGAAAATTCTC
Organism: Thereuonema tuberculata; assembly: GCA_023159025.1. NCBI lineage: Eukaryota > Metazoa > Arthropoda > Chilopoda > Scutigeromorpha > Scutigeridae > Thereuonema > Thereuonema tuberculata. Next base: position 3,294 of record JAFIDM010042281.1, read on the forward strand.
CTCAAGCCGGCGGACGAAAACATGGTACCAGCCCTGCTAAAACAACTCCTCCTGCGAAGAAGACGGCTTCTATCCGCCGTCCACGTAAAGACACCCAGAAAGCATTGGTCTTGTCAGACGAGGATAACGCCAGTGATCTTGCAGAGAACTCCGATTTCTTTCAGGACAGTCAGACAATTCCTTACGACTAAGAAAAAAAGGAGTTGCTGACAAGGTAATTATAGACATTTCTTGTAATTTTTTAGTTTTTGTCTGACTTTTTTTCTTTCTCTATTCTATAAAATGGATTTTATAAACCCCAACCATCGACTTCAGGTGTAACTTCCGAATTTTTAGATGATAGCTCTGGCCAAAGTTTATTTTTGAGTGATTCGGATGAAGGAGAGGGTAAGTCTAATGTGGTGAGGGAAGAAGGAGAGAATTCAGTGTTGGAAAGATTAATACAAATAGAAAATGTTAGTCGACGTATAGTTAGGTGTTTCCATACAGAAGGTCATGAATTTGAAGTTAGAATGCGAATTCCGAATGCTCAGGAACTGAAGCTCTTAGACTTGGAGGGTGTCTCTTTATTAGGTCTGATGGAAAGGCTATTTACGTATGTAATGGATAGAGTATTAGCAGGTTCAGGAAATAGAGATTAGATTGGTATTTCATTAGAATCCTCCAGTTTCGAAAAGAATATCTGGCTATCTTTTAGACGACGAGAGGATTTCACTGTGAATCAAGTTATCGAATTACTTGAATGCCTAGCCCAGTCGAATAAGACACTTTCTCTCAATCATAAGCTCACAGTGAGAATTACAAGGGTTTTGATGCCCCATGGAGATAAATACAAAAAGCTGGGTAGAGTGAATTTTACGGAATGGTTGAGAGCAAAAAGATCGATTATCAGGATTAAGAACACTTCGGACAATACATGCCTTGCCAGAGCTATTGTGACGGCAATAGCTTTGGCCGAAAACGATCCTATGAAGACTTCAATTGTCAAAGGAAGGCTCGCTCAGTATCGAAGGGCAGAGACATTGCACTGAGCAGCTTCTGTAAAAATAGGAGATGTCTGTGCACTGCCTGAAGTGCAACAATTTCAGAATTATTTATGGCCTCGCTATCAAATATATGTAATTTCCAGAGAAGACAATGATAGGCCTATTTTTGTTGGTCCGGAACACGATCGTAAGATCTATCTTTATTTGCATGATTCACATTTTTCTCTTATAACCAAATTAAGTGGATTTTATGGGAGTCCTTTCTTTTGTATAAAGTGTTTTAAAAAGTATTCGAAAAAGGACGGTCATCATTGCACATTTTTTTGTGGGCATGTAAGAATTCGGGAAATTGCGAGGTACAGCAATGGAAACAATGTGAGACATGTCTCAGGTGGTTTAAGTTACCTAATTGTTTTCAAAATCATAGAACTAAATCGGTCTCCAAGTCCGAGATTAAATTAACCATCTGTGAACAGTTTATGAAATGCAAAAGGTGTGGGAAGGAAATGGATCTTAGTGCCAAGAAGTCGCATTATTGCTTTTTCAATTATTGTAGAAATTGCAAAATGTACGTGGAACAGGACCATCGCTGCTTTATGAAGATACCGAATTTACCTAAAATAAGTGAGAATCTTAGAAACTCCCGTTTTGTGTTTTATGACTTTGAATGTCGTATGGAGAATTTGATTCAAACAGATAACAATGGTGGTGAGATTCTCGAACATGTCGTCAATTTGGCTGTGACAGAAAGTATATGTGATCTTTGTCGGAAGAAGGAATCTGATACTTGCTTCAATTGTGCTCCTGAAACAGGACTCAAGTGGCACTCCTTTTTTGGAGAGGATGCTAAAAGCGAATTTTGTGCCTGGCTTTTGAGAGAATATGACGGTTTGGATGTGACATTTATTGCTCATAATTCAAAAGGTTACGATGCCCATTTTATACTTCAATATTTTATTGAAAACAATTTGAAGCCCAGAGTCATTTTCGATGGAAATAAAATTTTGTACATGCAATATCAAAATATTATTATGTCGATGGGTATCACCCCCCCCCTCCCGAGTTTATTTGAATTTTACAGGTGTTTTTTTCATGATTGTTTGGCATGTTTCAAACAAAGGGGCCTGAAACATCCGAATTCTCAAGTAACTATGCCAGAGTTATTTGAACGGACAATGGAGCGAGAAAATTGCTTCCGCTCACATGCTTTCTTTACGAGAAAATATGGGAATGTCAGTTTAAAAGATTAATTAAAGAAAATGTAGAATTAAAAGAGTTTATTAAAAAAATCAAAATTGTAGATTCTATCAGACCGAAAGATGCCTGTTATGGTGGTAAAGTAGAGGTAATCCGTCTTTTGTACGGTGTAAAAGAAGGAGAGAGCATTAAATACTTTGACATTTTAAGTTTGTACCCTTATGTACTGAAATATAAGAAATATTGTGTTGGTATCCCAAAGATTTTGAATAGTTTTACGAGCACAGAGATAGAGGGTTACTGTGGTCTTATCAAGTGTAAAATTCTCCCTCAAAGAAATCTGTATTATCCAACTCTCCCCTACAGATGGGAAAAGAAGCTGTTTTTTCTTTGTGCAGAACATGTCTAGAAAAGAAACTGAAGACTCGTTGCCAACATGATGATGAAAAAAGGGCACTTGTGGTTATATGGGTCGGGTGCGAAATAGAGCATTCGATCAAACGCGGTTACAAAATCTTAGAGTTATACAATGTCTGGCATTTTTCCGCGACTGTGCAATATGATCGCCAGACACGTTCGGGAGGTTTATTTACAGATTAGGTAAATATGTTTTTGAAAATCAAGCAAACAAATTCCGATTATCCTCTAGACTGTGTTACCAAGGAACAAAAGAAACAATACATCTCCAACATTTTTGAAAAAGAGGGTATACAGTTAGAAGAGAAGGAAATAAAAAATAATCCACCCCTTCGAAATCTTGCCATGACACGTCTCAATAGTTTCTATGGAAAATTAGCTCAATCCGTTCAAAGGACTCAGACTAGATACATTAGTGAACCAAAAGAGTTTTTTAAATTGCTGAACGATGATTGCAATTCAGTCAGCAGTGTCAATTTTTTTAATAATGACAAGATTGCCCAAATGCAATGGAAGAATGACAGTCAAATTCTCCCAACAGGAAGTCATACTAATGTTGTGCTAGCGGCCTTTGTAACATGTCATGCCCGTTTAGAAATCTTAAATTACATGGAACTCCTTAGATTTTTGTGTATGTATACGGACACTGCCTCAGTGTTTTTTATACACAACGAAAAATGTGAATGTCCAATAGTAACGGGTGATCTTCTCGGTTCTGTGAGATGAGATGAGAAAATCTTTCGGACCTCAATACAAATTATCCAAATTCTGTAGTGTGGGGCCTGAAAATTATGCCTATGAAATAGTCTTCGAAAATGGGAGAGCCTTCTTTTACAGTGATCAAAATCAGAGGATTTTACCTTTTGTATGAGACAGGAAAAGAAATTACAATTGATCTATTGGAGAAAATGGTCCATGAACTTATTGAGGATAGCACACCATCTCAGGTGAGCATTAAAAATCCTCATAAAATTGTTAGAACAAGGGATAGAAAAATTGTTAGCAAGACGGAGGTTAAAATTTACAGAGCTGTTTATGATAAAAGAGTCATTATTCCCAATAGATTTTTGACACTCCCTACGTTTTTGAGAGAGAGAAAAAAGTAGTATTCTTTTTTCATAGTTTTGTGTATATATTTTTTCATCCAGTCAGACAAAAACTAAAAATTATTGTGTTTTTTTCTCACAGAGAACTAAGTCTGCAGAAATTACCTTGTCTGACTGTCTTAAAATTTTTTTAACTATTTTTACAAAGGTGTTGGCCACGTAAGGGAAAACATTTTTTCAACTTTATTTGTTTATGTTACAGATCATATAATGAAATAATTTTTTGTTTTTTTTTCATGTAAAGATGTTCAAAAGTTAGAAATTTGATTTGAACATATTAAAAAATAAATAAATGTATAATCAAAATATAAAATGTTTTCTATATACTCAATCATTTTGCAAAAAGGTGTTGGACTAAAGAAAAACCATTTAAATTTTTTTAAATTTTGCACAGTAGCTAAGAAATGTTATTTTTTTAAAAAAAAAAATTATTTGTATAATCTTGATATAATCGTTGAATAACTGTTCTTTAAAAAAAAAAGGAAAATGGAATTTATTATTCCCTTAAAAATTAAAAGTACAGCTGAAGAAATTAATCCTTTTACAGGAGCTAAGTTTTTTTTCAGATTTAAATATGTCTGTAATATTCAATTATTTTTCAATGGTTTGAAAAAGAAAGTTGATTACTATATTTTTTTCATTCATATTCAATTGAATCATGTTAATATTTTTTTTAATCATTATTTCTGAATTATGTAAAAAATCATAATCATTTTTTGGAATTAAAATAAAGCAAGTTATTTTTTTTTTCAATTTGAAAGCAGTCTCGTTGTCTTTTTGTTTTTTCTTTAAAATTTTGTCCTTGGGTAAACTATAGATTCTTACCTCACTTGAATAATATTTTTCTGATCACCTGACTTCTTTAAAAATGCATGCCGGGGAAAAAAAAGAGTTGATAATTATTGTAAAGAAATGGAAGTCGTTGAAAAAGATATCTTTACTCTGAAGCATCCATTTGGTTTCTTAATTTCGAGAGCTACCGGGTCTGGGAAGACAACCTGGGTATTGAAATGTCCCCCCCCCCCTTGGATCCACCAGTGGCCGAAGCAGAGTGTACATAAACATAGAAGAGTATTAATCCAATCCGGGTCAGGGTTCTTACCATTTTTGATTCCTGCCATCGGCGGCTTACTCGGCTCGATCTTAGGACGTGGCTCGTAACAATGGAAAACGTTAAAAAAACTCCTCGTGGTTCCAGAAGAAATGGTTCATCAAAGACTCCCGCCCTCTGACAAGTTTCATATACATCAACCGCTATTTCGGAAATTGGAATTATTATAATCCGAACTGGAAGAACTACTCGATAATCCTAATCTTCCTGACGATATGAAATCGAAGTTTGTCAACGATTTACAAAGGAAATATCGCCTGTTCTTCCGTCAACTACAATATCCAATCATTGACGATTTGGCCGCGCGCGACCCCTCCCACCCCTACCGGCGGCTTTGTCGCCAACGATAGAAGAAAAAGAAAGTTGGAGAACAAAGGGAAAAGATGTAGGAGATGGAAAAGATTCGTGGACACATATGCTTCATATGACTCTCCCCAAAAGTTTTAGATCCAAAGGTCAGGTCCTACTCGAACAGTTGAGATCACTTCCTAATGCTTCTTGGCACCCGAGTACAGGTGAGCTAAGTGTTAACGATGCTAGAATTCGGGGTAGTAATATTTTAGAATTAATCAACTACATCGCTCGTCCTGCACGGATTGACAATCCAACTCCTGCAGGATGGCCAGACTTTCGAGCCCTTCTCATGAAACTTAATCTCACAAAAGATTATTTTGGAAATGCTAAAGAATGGCGAAGCGTGATGGAATGGATAAAAGCAAGGCGTATCACTACAAAATTAAAGCGATTACAAAAATCACGTCCTCATATGATTAATATTGGAATAGCAGAACCGGGTGCGTCAAGAGAAACAGGAAGTAGTTCTTCCAGTCAGGGCAATCGTGAATCCCCGCCATTTGAGGAATTTTACATCGTTGGAAATCTTATGAGTAATCATGAGTGCCTTCAATGATGTTGATGACATTCTTCACAGTATCTACTTCAATCTTACACACCCCACCTCATTTGGTGACATTCAAAAGTTATATCGAGCTGCAAAACCGATTCACCCTCGAATCACTTTGAAGCGAGTGAAGGAGTGCCTTAGCTCGAAAGACACATACTCATTGTTTCGTCCAGTCAGATATCGTTTGCCGAGAAACAAAGTCGTAGTAGATGGACCTCATTATCAATGGCAAATGATTTAGTAGATCTTTCATCGATCAGCCGTCAGAATGATGGATACAAATTTCTTTTGACAAATATTGATGTGTTTTCTAAGAAGGTCTTTGTTCTACCGTTAAAATCAAAGAGTGCAACTCATGTTACAGCAGCTTTCCAGGCTCTTTTGGAACGATTGGACGTGACGCCACCACATTTCCTTCAAACAGACAAAGGTAAAGAATTTTTAAATAAGAAATTCCAAAGTCTTCTAAAAGATTACGATATTCATTTTTTAATAACACATTCTGATATTAAAGCAAGTATAGTGGAACGCTTCCATCGATCTCTTAAAGAACGTATGTATAGATATTTTTATTACACTGGACGTTATCGCTACATTGACGTGTTAAATGATCTAGTAATGTCCTACAATAATTCTTACCACCGTAGTATCAAAATGACTCCAAATGAAGTGAGAGAGGATAATCGATCATATGTCTGGAGGAACTTATATCTACCTCCCAAAGCAAGGTCAGAGAGCGTGGCGCTTCCTTCCACCACTCCCCAAATAGGTGATTGGGTGCATGTTAGAGGTGCGAGAAAACCATTCGCAAAAGGATACACCAGGTATAGGTCGCGAGAAGTCTTCACAATTGTTCATGTTGTTAAGCGAAAGCCTCCCGTTTATATCCTGCCATGATGATAAAGGAGAAATTATCGAGGGAGTATTCTATTCACCAGAATTACAAGTCATTCTCAAACCCTATCAGTCTCACTATCTCATTGAAAAAATCCTATCTGAACGTGGTCAAGGACGGACGAAAGAATATTTAGTGTGGTGGTTAGGTTATGGTCCTGAATTTGATAGTTGGATTAACAGAAAAGATCTTCAACCATTAAAAAGGTATGGATAACTTCTATATTACTTTACCCAGCAATTCCAGCGCCTTATATTTTCCCAATAATACACTTACATCTTTTACAACAAAACTTCCTAAACGAATTGAACTAAAAGAGAATTATTAATGAGCACTAACGAAAATCCAATATCCTCATACATGACATAATATTTTCCAACTTGGTGGGAATTTTAGCATCACCAAAAACCCTTCCCTCCCGGTTCAATTGCCTCTCAAACGTAATTACAAAAGTGTGCAAGGAATGATTAATACTTTTCAAAAGACAATTGAAGACCATAGTTTTCAACAACTCAGTCAATATATCAAATTCATTTTTAATGATGAAAGACAAATTGTTGTCGTCTCCATCTCTCAAAATTCAGAGGTCATTTTATCCGAACCCCTAGTAAATATTTTAGGATTAGATGAATCCCGGATGGTTTCCCGACAAGACTCGCTGGACCCTTCTGTAAGATTTTTTATTATAAATGAAACAGTTGGAGGCACCCGACCACCTATATCAAAGAATATCGATACAACTTCCATTAAGTCACTAAACTTTTACATCAACATCGATCCTAATTCATTGCCTGAAACTAATGTTCTAAACATTATCCCCGGTCATTATTCAGATCCAGAACAATTCATCAAAATTCTTAACAATATTGTGAAGCATTGTTATCAAAACAAAACAGGAGTTAAGTTTTCTTACAATCCTCTTTCATGTAAAGTAGAGATTCAAGTGTCAAGGCCATATCAATTGCGATTGTCAAAACATCTTTCAGGGATCTTAGGATTCGGTGGTGAGCAGGAATTCCACCAGAGTAAAGAAGCTCTCTCGGTTCTCGATTTGTAAGGAGGATTTTACAGTATCTATATTTATTCCGATATAGTGGAAAGTAGCTTTGTGGGAGATACAATGACACCCCTGCTCCCCATGGTTCAAGTTCGAGGAAGTGATGGTGATCTCATCACAGAGTCGCCGACGAATCTCTACTATCGACCTTAACTACGTCACTCATTCGAAACCATTTCTATTTACTTGCGTGATGATGTAGGATTGCCCATTCTCTTTGAAAGAGGCCGTGTTACAGTACAACTTCATTTTCGCACAATTCGCTAACATGGTTTGCCAGTTGCCCGTCCCCTACTACTGCGATCCATTGAAATGTCAGCAATACTATTCAACACAGGCAGGCCGTGGCACCTCCCCCTTTCTCCCTGATATACCCGTTTTCATTGGTCGACGATATCAGCGAGGCCACGGGCTTGGAGGTCAATTTTCATCTCTATCATGGTGGGTGCAGCCACTTCTCAAACAATTAGCTATATCAGCAGGACGCTCAGCCTTACGTGGAGGTACTCACCTTTTGGACGACATCGAACAGGGACAACCTTTTAAACAAGCCGCAAAAACACGACTTCGAGAAAGCATTAAAGACATTCTTCTCCATTGCAAGGAGGTCGTGGGAAAAAGAAGTGAAAAAGGGAAGGAAAAAACAAAGCTCCGCCTCCAAAACGTCGGCAACTGATGTGAGGTTTGCTCGACGGACCTCAATTCCACCCCCCCACCTAAAAAAAGTCGAAAATATAAGAGGAAGAAGGATATCTTCAGTCCATGACTCCATGGCTTCCTCAGCCTTGTTTCCACATCCAAAAAGCTGCGAATGCTTTCATAACCAACTGGACCTCTTCGCATTATCACCAACAACTGTTTCTATTAACGACACAACAGAAAGCGAATTCCACCCAATCTCCTCTCTCAATGAAAACAGTCCAATCGAATTTGTTATCAACGGAGCAGGTGAAGAATATTTAGATCTTTCTCAGACCCTTCTCCATCTCCAACTTCACATTGTCAAGGGAGCTAACAACGATGCAATTGTTGCAGCCGACAAAGTAAGTCCAGTTAATCTTATTTTGCATGCTCTTTTCAGTCAAGTAGACATTACTTAAACGATAAGCTCGTATCCAACTCGGACAACTGTTACGCCTATCGAGATTATTTTGAAAACTTTCTCAATTTCGATCGAGATGTGAAAGAGTCTCAACTGACCGCTTCAGGATGGCATCAAGATAAACCAGGTACCTTTAATGAAATTGATCCTGCCACATCTACGAATACTGGATTGAAACAACGTAACGACCTATTCAAAGAAGGGAAAGTAGTGGATTTACTAGGTAGAATACACTCAGACATCTTCCAACAGAATAGAGTGCTACTCAACAATGTTGATCTACGTATTCGACTAATTCGTAACAAGAACTCATTCTGTCTACTTTCCCCTGAAGACGCTCCTGCCGTTAAAATCCATATTGAACATGCCTCCCTCTTTGTACGAAAGATTAAACTTTCTTCGAGCATTGTCATCTCTCATTCCAAAACATTACTTGAAAGTTCCGCCAAATATCCTATCAACAGAGTTGAGTACAAAGTTTTCTCTCTACCTCAAGGCAATTTGCAAGGTTCCATTGATAATGCCTTCATTGGCCAAATTCCTAAGACAATCATCCTGGGTCTTGTAGAGAATTCTGCATTCAACGGCTCCTTTAAAGAAAATCCTTTTAACTTTCATCATTTTCATATCAATAACATCAGCATCTCTGTAGACAGAAAGAACATCCCTAATCACCCCTTCAAACCTGACTTCATTCGAAACAAGTACGTCCGCAGTTATCTTTCTCTTCATACAATTACCAACAAATTCCTTTCAAATGAAGACTTCTCTCTGAGTTACACAGATTTCTGTAAAGGAAATTCTTTATTTGCTTTTGATTTATTGGTGGACAATTCAAGCAATGAGCAGCATCTTCAATTAATCCAATAAGGTATGGTGCGAATTAATTTAAGTTTTCAAAGAGCACTTCTTAAAACAGTGAATGTGATAGTGTATGCAGAATTTCAAAAAATTATTGAAATAGATGCAGCACAGTATATTCTTCTTGAGTGAAAACCATTATGAATACTCTCGAGCTCTCCCACTGCCTCTCATCACACCCTAAAGGCCGTTTTACATTTACTATTTCACTCGCCATAAATGCAAGCCATAATGCAGGCCATGTCAGGGTACATTGCGAGTGATTTGTGTATCGTTTTACACTTACCATAATGCCTTCCATCACACGGAACATTTACACTTCTCAATTGTCATCGTGCCTACGTTTTATTTACGAAAAAAATAGCAGTGATTTATATAAAAACCATTTAGTCAATACATCGGATAGGTGAAAGAATGTCTTTAATTAATTAAAATAGGAAATATTCATGTTTTTTTTCATCGTTTTGTTTTTCTTTGTTTTCAGTTTCGATAAATAGTTCAGTCTCGTTAAATCTAGATCAATGGCGATATCTTTTCGAGATGTCGGTCGCTGTCGATTCGAATTTTCAAGCCGAAATTCTGAAATGATTTTGATTACTAATGTAACATTTTATGAAAGCATCCACGAAAACATAAGGAAAAGATGCCCTCCGATCGTGAAAATCATTTTTGTAATCGGTAATTTCGAATAAATAGATACAAATCGATTGGACTTCTAAGTTCTACAATTCGTCACCAGGAGCACTAGTAGCGATGTCCAGCCATCTGATGTCCAGACATTTCTTCAAAATAGAGCATGGGCTATCGCTGGAAATCTCCGGGACCTGTCTGATGTCTAGGTGATGGTGAGTGAAATGTCGAGGTTATGGCGAGTGAAATAGTAAATGTAAAATGGCCTTAAGACGAAGGAATAATTTGGCGGTGTTTTTGCCTGCAATCAACTCCCTACTCATGCCACTAAATCACTCTACTTTATTAATTTGGATAAGAATACCGAGCCGGGAAGTCACTGGGTGTCTGTGTTCTTCTCCGGCAGAGAAGGAGAATTCTTTGACTCTTACGGACTTTCACCATGTAACCCCTACATCCGACGTTTTCTACGCCAAAACTCACGATCTTTTCAAAGCAATTCCATTACTTTACAGGCACCGTTCTCAACAATTTGTGGAGAATATTGTCTGATGTATGGGATGGCCAGATGCTGTGGACAATCTATGAACAATCTACTCTCACATTCACACTGAATAAAAACTTCAGTGTGAAAGTGAGATTTAGAGTGAATCTAGTTCACTAAAAGAACTAGTGCATAATAGACTGTTTCCTTTCCTGAGAAGATATCAACCACCCCCTGCTGCAACAAGAACAAGTAGACATCAGTGCTATACATCGCTTTTATCTAATTCATAATCGCAATTTTCATTTAAAATTATGTTTTTTTTCTGTAATTACTGCTAATAAATCATGGTTCAGGTTGTAAATTCATTGTGTTGTATTCTTTGATTTAAAAATCTTACATGCATCTTAAATAAATAAAACAACCAGATTTTTAAAACTAAGATATATTTTTCTAAAATAATTTTGAATTTAAAAATACAAGGGAGAAAAAAAACATGAGATAAAAAATATATCTCGCTTAAAAATAAAAAAAATAAAAAAGCATATAAAAATATCAAACAAAAAAAGCAAATATGAAAATAAATATTTTTCCTAAAATAATTTCCATATAAAAATTTGAAATAAAAAAATAGAATAATTTCGCCCCGCATTTGAATCCTGGGATCTCAGAGATCTGCGTTTTTACCGCTTAAACCACGAGATCATTCCTGTCACAACTATAAAATTTATCTCCCTATATTCTTATCCGACGCCATTTTACTTTCTATAAAATTCGCTTATCATTCTCTTTTTTTAAATGTTTTATTAAAGCTGTTATGGATCACCCTGTATCTCAGAGAGAATATACAAAACAGAGTATAATGAATGAGATCGGAAGCCTACATCTATAAAGATAGGTGATAAAAATTAAATTTAGCTATGGAATGCTGGGCCCGGAAATCCCACAGCTAAAAATCAGATAAATATTATACCAAATGAGAATTAAAGAAATAATAAACAACTCAGGTATATCAAACAACAAAATGTATATTGAATGAGCTTAATATAATACAATCACACACAACAAATCAAGACTAATGCAATGGAAATTACGTATCAATATAAAAATATATACATAATAATAACACACACTGCTTTGTTCATAAATTCGGCAATTCCAACAGATTACAAATTAAATCGAAATTATTCAAGTTGGTAATTATCAAATAGTAATTCACAATAATCTTATCAATGCAATTTAACAAAAGTATAAACTTAAGACATATTCTCACAAATAGTTTGAGTCACTTTATAAGCAGAGTCTGATCGAAAATTGTTTATGAAACAGACTTTCTGACCATAGAGTATGTCTGAAGAGTTCACTCCCGGACTTAATTTCGCCAAAGAAAATATATTCACAGTTCGACGCTCTGTCCTGTTTACATTGTCACAAAATATAGGATAGCTCCGACAAAATTCACTGTTCATGTCAAAGTATCCAGGTAAACACAAATGGCACACAACACATTCTTTTGCACTACACGAACGTTTCTTAATAACGATGGCTGCTCACTACAACTGAACTATCCTGAGGGTATACGGCCTTTCTTAATACCTCACAGATATCCAATAAGCCGACTTCATATCAAGAAGCACATATCTCAAAAGTATCCAGAGATATGTGCACCACAGGATGAGATACAAGTCTTGCCATTAACCGTGTATAGGTAGAAAAGAAGAACAAAGCTGTTTTTCTCCTAACAGCTTCTCCGCCCTTCCAAGACGGAAGAAAAATACGTGTGTCTCGTCCGGCTACATCGTGAGAAGTGACTCTGAAGTTTCAAGAATGCATCTCATAGGGATCGTGACGTAAACAACGTTTTACCAATGGCCCTTCAAGAAATAAGGGGTGACTTGAAACCCCCAAATGACATCACTATAAACTCCGTACAGAAACAATATGGCGGTACCTTCTTTCCAGCATAAAAATTGTTCCAAAATAAAAGCAAAATTGCATTTAATAATCTACATCACATTTACAGATAGCAATTATAAAGGTTACATAAGGTGATAGGATGCAAGAATATATAAAAAAAAATGCTAAATAAAAAGTTTTTAATGTGAAAAACCTGCCATTTTACGATTAATTAGAAAACAGAGAGAAGAGATAAAACAACATGGCGGATCCTGCGAGAAGAGATAAACAAGGCAAAGGTCACTTTTCCCCAACTAAGTGACATAACCACACAGAATTGCGTCATAGAAAGTAGGAGAAGAAAAATAAAATAAGGAAAATTAAAAAGACCGTAACAATCCCTCCCCACTCAAATCGCCAAAGTCGGCCTAACCCAAATGGAAAACTATGTAATAAAATATATCTGACCGATTGAATTTCCAATACAACACCAAATAACAGACAACTCCAAAAGAATATGTTTACCTGCGGCTATGAAGGGAAATTTGGCCTATCTTCGGAACGTCAAATGAAAATAGCAGAACGCCCACACACTAAACATGGAGGGGACTGATATCCTAGCCGTAGTAACAAAGCCACGGCTAAAAAATGTTCTTAATAGCACTCAATGTAAGGATAGCCATTTCTCCATAATTCAAAACTCATAATTTTTAAAAAAAGAGATTTGATAACTTTTTCTTTCAAAAAGGCTTTCTATTTTCAGAAAGATAATGGAGATTGACCACACCCTTTTTTCTCTTCATGTTCCAACATGCTCCTCCTAAAGAAAATCTTTTTCCATTAGCATCGTAAAGAACATTAAGTTTCGGTTTCCATTTGTAAAAACATCGTCGTAAAAAAAACGGAAAAATGGTTTATAAATTAAAGAAAAAATTACTATGGTTTTTAGAATACAAATCATTCTTGTATTCGAAACCATCAAGCTAAAGAATGAAAAAAATTTTAAAAGTGGAAAAAATGGAAAAAGAATTTATATTCCATTTTTTGACATCTACATGTCACAACATGTCAATGTC
>JAFIDM010042282.1:0-17010 GCA_023159025.1 Thereuonema tuberculata
TTAATGTACCGCGAAGTAAAATGTTTGGATTTCACAAATAAGAATAAGAAGTCCATGTGGTTGATAGAAGACGAAATCGGCAATGAAATAACCGACAAACAAGGAATTTTGAACAGATGGAAGAAGTATGTAGAAGAATTATATGAGACAGGGAATCGTCCAGATTACTTAGCTATAGAAGATGAAACAGCTGTATCAGAAGACGAAAAAGGATGTTGTATTCTAGGGGAAGAAGTTGAGCTAGCGATTAGGGAAATGAAGAATGGGAAAGCAACAGGAGTTGATGGAATACATATTGAGTTAGTAAAATGCTTGGGTGAAGACAAGAAGCAAATACTATCATTATGCAATGAAATATATGAGAAAGGTGAATGGCCTGATGATTTCATGGAAACAGTATTGCTGCCAATACCGAAGAAAAATAATGCAAAGAAGTGCAATGAGTTCAGAACTATCAGCCTTATATCGCACTCGGCGAAGATTCTTCTGCGAATACTGAACAGACGTTTATATTCTAAGGTGGAAGGAGAGTTGGAAGAAGAGCAATTTGGTTTTAGGAAAGGAAAAGCTACGAGAGATGCAATTGGGCTGCTGCGAACAATCGGCGAAAGATATCTAGAAAAAAATAAACACGTATATGCAGTATTTGTGGACCTAGAAAAGGCTTTTGACAGAGTGGATTGGAATAAACTTATGGAAATCTTGAAGAAAATTGGTGTGGATTGGAAAGAGAGAAGGCTAATAACTAATCTTTATATGAAACAACGAGTCAAAGTCAGAATAGGAGAAAAATTGTCAGAGGGAAGTGGAATAGGGAGAGGGGTGCGACAAGGATGCCCTCTATCACCTACGCTGTTCAACATCTACTTGGAGGAGTTAGTGAAGAATTGTTTTCAGAACATGGGAGGGGTGAAAGTAGGAGGAAGAGGAATAAAGTGCATAAGATTTGCTGATGATATGGCATTGTTAGCAGAAGAGATGATGATACTAAGGGATATGCTACTGCAGCTGAATGACAGCTGTGAACAATATGGAATGAAGATAAATGTAAACAAGACAAAGACTATGGTTATCGGAAGAAAGACAAAGAAGATAAACATAAGTATTCGGAATGAGACATTGGAACAAGTGAACAACTTTAAATACTTAGGGTGTACTATAAGTGGTGATATGAACTGTTGTCAAGAGGAGGATAGCAATAGCAAAGGAGGCTTTTAATAGGAAAAGGAGCATCTTCTGCGGACCTCTGGAAAAACAACTAAGGAAGAGACTAGTGAAGTGCTTTGTGTGGAGTGTGGCATTGTATGGGGCAGAAACATGGACATTACGACGCAGTGAAGAGAAACGACTAGAAGCATTTGAAATGTGGATATGGAGAAGAATGGAGCATGTGAAATGAACAGACAAAATAAGAAATGAAGCTGTGCTAGAAAGAGTGGGTGAAGAAAGAATAATGCTGAAACTGATCAGGAAGAGAAAAAGAAACTGGTTGGTCACTGGCTGAGAAGAAACTTCCTAATGAAGGATGCACTGGAAGGAATGGTGAACGGTAAAAAAGTTCGAGGCAGAAGAAGATTTAAGATGATCGACAACATTATGGTAAATGGATCTTATGTGGAGACGAAGAGGAAGGCAGAAAATAGGAAAGATTGGAGAATGCTGGGTTTAAAGTGAAGGACCTGCCCTTGGCAGAGAACTATGAATGAATGAATTATTATTATTATTATTATTATAAAATTATAATTTGAGAAATAAAAATAGAATAAAACTTGATTACCCTTATGTTAATAATAAATATGGTATAAGAAATTTAAATTATATAATTGAGAAAACCTTTAATGATATAAATTGGAATATACTTAAAGATTATAAAAGAATTTCAATTGTTAAAAATTAGGTAAAAAATTGGATATTGGATTATATTGATTAATAATTTATTAATTTTACGTTATTTTGTGTTATTTTTGTGCTAATATAATGTTTCAATACGTTTGAGGCTGACAAGTTGATTTTGAATTTATTTTGTAAATTTATTTAAATTGTAATTTTAATATAATTATTATGTATTCTAATAAAATAACAGCACCTGTTGATAGAAATTTGAATTCCTAACGGGACTGAATTATATAAATTTAGTAAGTAAAATATTATTATTATTATGTCGTAAAAGAGTTAAAGCATGGGTTTCCCCAGCAAGTCAAGAACCAAAGCGTATATTGTCAAGTGTAAAAAAAAAAAAAAAAAAAAAAAAGTGTGCAAGAATGATTAGGGATGTGTGGTTGTGTCCATAAATTTCCTAACTATGCATGTTGTGTTGAGTATCACAGCCTTCTGGAGTTGTGCATAAGTGTTTTTATGAAGTCCTAGTGTGCTGAGGCTGTGGTGCAATGTGTGAGGCACCAGACCAGTGGCGGAGAGGACGATGGGTACAACACGTACTCGGTCCTGCCTCCACTGCTTCTGGAGCTCGTGTGCTAGATCGGTGTATTTACTGATCTTGTCTGTATGAGTTTTCTGCATGTTCTTGCTGACAGGCACTGCAATATCAATGAGATAGGTATGTTTGTTGACCTTATCAACAAGTGTGATGTCAGATCTGTTGTGATGTGTAAAAATTATTTACAATGTAATATATTTAATAAAGTCTGATCTTAGTATAATTATGTTAGCACTAAAACACAGTCATCACGCAAAGCCCTTTGATTCTCTAACTTCATTTAATTGCTCCATAAATAAAGTTCAGTTGAATACACAAATGTAATATCAAATATTTCAATAAATAAATTATACATATCTACTTGTTTTCTTCTATTGATTTAACTATATAAATCAGTCTTTGAATTTCCTTAATATGTAGAATATTTTCACTTCATTCTATTTTTCAAAGTTCTCTTTAATATTCTATATCTGTAACTTTATAGAAATTCTTCTGATTTAATTAATTAACTCTTTAACATATATTCAATGTCCTTTTCAGTAACGTTCAAAAATATTTCCTTGCTTCGTAATTAATATTTAAATTCCTTCTCAATCAACAATTAAAAGATTCACTATAAGTTCTAAAATATTAACACAGTCTTTACTTTCAAAGTTCTTTCATATTCTTTTAACTTTTTCTTCACAAAAGATTATTTACCGCTAACACAATTTAAAGTTCCTATTAAATTAAATTTCTTCTTTAATTCAATTCACTTCAATTCAATTCAATTTATTGCGAATAAAATATTACATGATAAGAGTTTACATGAGATTTTGACAACCCAGTCGTCTTAAGGGGGGTCCCGTCGAGAAGACAAGGAGGCGTCTTGAGTATGCAATTAACAAAGGGAATATATAACACAACAATGAGGGCAAATATTTACAAAAGAGAAAATAACTGAAAGTTTAGCAAATATTTACATGTTTATTTTTGACAGAGAGAACATATTTAGGTATTATGGATACGTGGAATAAAGGGAACAGGAAGAGAGTAGGAATAGAGTGAGGGATATGGCGGATACAGAAGAGATAAGATAAGAGAGAAAGAGGAGGGTGATAGGTGGAAAGGGAATCGGATCGAAATTTCAGCCTGACTTCAATAGTAGGTGGAGTATTAGTAAATTAATAAGGTTGAAATGTTTTTTTTAATTTTTTTTTTTTTTGAATTGGGTAAGAAAAGAACATTCACGGATCTCTTTAGGTATTTCATTCCAAAGTTGAGGCGAAGCATAACTAACAACTTTTCTTTGATAGTTGGACTTAGTTTTCGGAATGGACAGGTGGGTAACAGATCTGGTGTCATAGAAATGGGTGTGAGGGTTAATGGTTAGTGGGATACAGGGATAGTTTTTTTTATTAATTACTTTATAGGTGAAGACCGCTAATTGAAGTTTATAGATGTGGGGGAAAGAGATTATATTATATTTAGGCCAGAGGGATCGAGTAGAATACTGTCTTGGTTTTTTATCTATGAATCATAAAAAATATTTCTGAACTTTGAGTAGCATGTTTTCATAAAATTTAGAAGGGTTGCCCCATACTACAACTCCGTAACAAAGATTTGAATGAATGAGTGACCAATATAGATTTAGTAGAATTTGAGCTGGGAGAAAGTTTAATTTTCTGATAACGCCTAGGTTTCTGGAGACTTTATAAGCAATTTTTTGGGCATGTAAGTTCCAAGAAAGATCATGGGAAAGATAGATTCCTAAGTATTTGAAGGAGGAGACCTCTTGTATTGGTGAGTTGTTGTAAGTAATAGAGAAGTATTTACGTGAAAGTGTTTTATTCCGTTGAAAGAAGAACATGTATACTGTTTTGGATGTATTTAGTGAGAGATCATTTGCAGAAAGCCAAGATTTAAGATGGAACAGAGAAAGTTGGGCATCTTGTTTCAGATTTTCAATATTTTTGTTGGCAAAAAGAAAAGTTCCGTCGTCTGCATAGAAGATGCAATTGGAGGCAGATGATGTTAAGATAAGATCATTTATAAATAGGTTGAAGAGAAGGGGTGATAGGATGGACCCTTGAGGTAAGCCTTTTGGGGTGGAGTACCAGGAAGAAGAATATCCATTTAGAGTAAGGTGATACTGCCGGTCGGAGAGATATGAGGACAGCCAAGATAGAGGAGGACCTCTAACGCCGTGATGCTCTAATTTTTTAAGTAGAATTTCAACATTAACTGAATCAAAGGCTTTTTTGAAATCAAGGAAGAGTCCTAATACAATTTTAGTAGAGGCCATGTTCTCTGTAACAAATTCAGTAAGTTCAATCAGAACAGTTTCTGTGTTTTTTCTTTTCATGAAGCCGTGTTGTTGCTGTGCAATGAGATTCTTTTGATAGAAGTATTGGGAGAGTTTAGTGTGAAATAGTTTTTCAAATACTTTTGAGAAAGTGTTAATAATAGAGATCGGGCGATAGTTCCCTAACTCATCAACATCTCCTGCTTTCCAGATTGGAATAATTTTAGCTCGTTTAAAGGAGGAGGGAAAGACGCCTTCACATATGGAAATATTAAATATGTGAGATAGAGGAAGTGAAATTTCGTCATTGATTTGTTTAAGAAGATTTGGAGAGACCTCATCAGATCCAGAAGATAGTTTGTTGCAGAGAGTTGTGATAACTTGTTTAACCTCTAAAGAGGAAGTCGGAGATAGAAAAAAGGAGAAAGGAGCTGGGTTCTTAAGGAATTGTTCAGTATTTTTGTGTGGATTAGTGGTAGGATTATTTGGGAGTAGAATTTTTAGAAATTTATCAAGATGTTGTTTCGTCTCTGTTGGATTATTTCGTACTATAATATTGGAACGGCATTTTACTTTAGTTGAAGGAGAAATTAATTTATTAATGTTGTTCCATTTTTCTTTTATTGAAAGATTGTCCTCGAACAAAAGCTTATAATATTGCTCTTTTGCGGCCCTAATTTTGGATTTTAATTCATTTTGTTCAGTTTTAAGACGCATTAATTTTACAGAGGTCGGATGTTTTTTATAAGATTTATAGAATTTGTTTTTCTGACAGATGAGACCTAAAAGTTCCGTCGTCATCCAGGCTTTTTTACTAATTATTTTATGATTATTACTAATGTTCGAAGACAGCGGAAAGTGTTTGTTAAAACCATAGAAAAATAGTTTGTTGAAGATTGAAAGTGTTGCTTCGGTATTTCTTCCTTTTTGCAATTCAGTGACCCAGTTGATAGATCTGAGATAATCTTTGAACTCAATTATATTTTTGGGTTTGAACTTTCGATTTGCTAGCTTTATTGGTTTTTTTAAGGGAGATATCTTTGAATAAGGTTGTACTGTTTGTTGTGAAATACACAGGATCATGGTCTGTTATGTAAGCATCAAGAACGCCTTTACTAAGAGTGGGAAAATTTGTAAAGATTTGATCGAGAAGTGAATGAGAGAAGTAAGAGTTCGAGTGACAGGTTGGAGTGTCAATAAGTGGGAAGAAAGAGAAGCAGTTCATAGTCGTTAGAAGATCCGTTGTCCTTTTATCATTTTTGTTTTCGAAGTTGACATTAAAGTCGCCCATAAAAATTCCTTTTTTTTTACTGTTACTGATAAATTGAGCCACAGTTTCTAAATAATCTAAATACAGTGGATTTCCTGTCGGGGGTCTATAGATTCCTACAAGAATGACGTCTTCGTTGATAGAGCAGCAAATACATTCTAAATCCATATTGATGAAAGTAAAATCGTTAACGATTTTGATATTAAAACTATCCCTGTAGTACAAAGCAACCCCTCCGCCTTTTCTATCATTTCGATTAACAGAGATAACAGAGAAGTGCTCTCTATTTGGAAGTGCTTCTGTATTAGCGGCCCATGTTTCAGTAAGAAGAAGGAAATCTGGAAATCGTAGTAAAGTTTCTAATGTAGTGTTTAATAAATCCCAATTCGCTGAGATACTGCGAATATTATGTGCTAGAAACAATAGGGAGTCAGGTGAAATATCTTGATTCAATTTAGAGAGAAATAGCATTGGAAGATGCGGAGCTGAAATATTAAATATAAATGTGAAATTCGGTATGTACTAGATTGCAGTTAATTTTTGTCATTATACTGATTTGAACAACGAAATAGCAATAGGAGTTTCAATGTGGATGTAAGAAAGTAATTGTTCAGACTGTGAGGGTATTGGCTGGGTAGATAGAGCGTAGATAAGAGTATAAGAAGTATGGAAGGTATTTAAGGGAGATTCTGTTTTTGAAATAAATGTAAATATTTGCTTACCTGAAGAATTTGCAAAGTTAAAGAGTTTGTATATACGAAAACAAGAAGACAAAAAAATCGGAACTGATAATAATAAAAGTGGATTTGAAAACAGTTAAAATAATTTATAAAAAAATAAGGATAATAATAGACAAGGCTTTAAGATGATTTGAGAACTTAAAATAAAAATACTAAATACAAAGCATTTAAGATTACAAAAATTAATGCCAAACAAAAATACTTATTGATAACTTAAAATTAAACAATTTTAATAAAAGTAATAATACTAATAATAAAAGTAATACTAAAAATAATAAAAGTACTACTACTAATAATAATAATAATAAAAGTAATAAAAATAAAAAAAGAGTCAATAATAATAAAGCGTGGATAAAAAAACAAGATCTATCATCAGACAAACATTAATAGATACTGTCTCTAAAGTTAAATTTCAGGAGGAAATTTCAGAGCCCTTTCAGATTAAGACAGGAGTTAGGCAGGGGGATGGACTTTCACCAATTCTGTTTAATATCGTTCTGGAAAAAATTATGAGAACATGGAAGAATGCCATGGCGGAAAGCGGAATTGAAGGAATCTGTTTAGGTGCGAAGAAGAAGGGTTTAAAAGTTGAGTGTCTAGCATTCGCTGATGATTTGGCGTTGTTAACAGATAAGAGGGAAAATGCCAAGATAATGCTTGAAAAACTGCACGAGATCGCAGAAAAAACAGGACTCAAGATCTCATATGAGAAAACTGAATACATGGAATACAAACATAACAGAGAAACGCATCTGAATACAAGATATGGAAAGGTTAAAAGAACTGACAAATTTAAGTATCTAGGAGAATGGATCCAGCCAAATGGTCTTGATAAAGAGGCAATCAAAGGACGCATCAGTAAGTTGGAACTGGCATACAGGTTAGTGCAAAATATATATAACAAAAAAGCTCTCTCCTACAACGCAAAATTCAGACACTATACCACGGTTGTCAAGCCGGAAGGGATCTACAGTTCAGAATGCTTAATTTTAAACAAAAAAGGGGAAATAGAGGACCTTGAAAAGAGAGAAAGAAAAATTTTAAGGAAGATACTCGGACCGGAAAAAAGAGAGGATGGTACATGGAGGAAGAGGAAAAATATGGATTTATACAAACGGGTGGAAAAGATTACAGACACGATACGTAAGAGAAGACTGATATTTTATGGTCACCTCGTAAGAATGAGCGAATCTAGATTATCTAAGAAGATCTTCGACTATATCACCAACTTAAAGTCGACGACTAAATGGGTTGAGGAAACTAGAAGAGACATGGAACAAGTTGGGATTAATTCAGAAGAGATCTGGAATAGGAAAATGTTTATAATGAGAGTTAATGGATTCAGGGGGTTCCAGGGTAAAGAAACTAGGAGGACCAAGGTAATCTGGTCAGATGATAGAAGGCGGAAGCAGAGTGAGAGAATGAAGAAATACTGGGAGGAGAGGAAAAGACTATTCATCTAGTCAATTGTTTCCCCGCGGTCCTTAGTAGGCCAAACTCGTAAGAAGAAGAAGAAGAATAAAGATGTTAAAAATACAAGAAAAAAATATAATGATGCCTATTTAAAAGACTATAATAATAACAAAAAGCAATTAAAAAGAAAGCAAGATACTATTTACAGGAAATAGTTTTTTTTTCCTTTAAAAAAACAAAGGATAAACTATATTTTGGGGCTATACTGTATTATAAGTTTTCGAGATCATCGAAAGTTGTGGTGGATCTCTTTTTGTCACCAAGGTTAACAACAATTCTGCCGTCTGCAGTCCAGACTTTCGTTAACCCAAATCTTTTAATTGCTGCCTGGAGCAAGTGTACTCTATGGCGAGTTAAGTCTTCCCGCCTGTGTCCTTGAGGAGTTTTTTCTTGGCGAAAATGGCGTCTCTAGTTTTGTAGGATACCAATTTCACGATAATGGCGCGGGGTTTATGACCATTTTGGGGACCTACTCGATGGGAGCGGTCGATTTCATCAGATCTTATGGACAGACCACGCTTCTCCTTACACAGATTGAGCACTAAATTATCTGTGTTTTCATTTTTGGCTTCTTTGACTCCAAAAATCCTCAGGTTTGTCCTTCTTTGGTACTGTTCTAAGGCATCGTCCTGTGATTCAGATTTTTTTTTTTGTGTTCTGTAAAATCGTTCTTCATTTCCTGAAGCTCCTTGCGAAGTTCTTGTATCTCCCTGTCCTTTTCACCGAGTGTGCGCATTAAGTTGTCCGTAACGAGCTTCGTTACGGACTCGCAAATTGCTTCAGCGATATATTTTAGGATTTCTTGCGACCGCAAAGCCTCCGTTACCTGTAGCCGCACCGCTCCTTGCAACTCCTCCCTCAGCTCCGTCGGTGGGGTAGGGACCGCCATCGATGTGTCTTCTGTCTTCGAATCTGAGGTAATTGGACCTTTTCTGGTGGCTGACATTCTTCTAATTTATTCCGTATTTGAAATGCAATCTTTCTTACGTCTATGTGGATAATTATGTATAGTTTCACCTGTTTTTTCACCTGCAATTCCTTTTTTTTTTTTTTTAATGGATCTCTCTTTAATATATTTCGTTAATTAATTTGAATTAACATCTTTCACTTAATGAAATGTCTCTCGTTCCATCATAGCGTTCCATCGGTATTTTACGCTGAGTAAGTTAAGTAAAATATTTACTTCCAGTAACGTCTTTTTCATGAACGTTCTTCAAGGATTCCTTGTCTTGAAGATCTGCGTTGTATCTCTTTACCTTTATCCTGGGATACTTTATGAGGCTTAGTCGTTCCACATAGATATACTGCTTTCGATCTCATGGATCATGTCTGTATGGGCCTTTCTCCGCTTGGTAATGATTTGGTGTCCTTTCGTCGATACCACGGTTCCAAGCTGCTATCCTTAATAATTTACTTTAGTAAATCATTAAAATTAATATATATTAATTTAATACTAACTTCTTTTAACCCTACATTTCATTCTCCTTATTTGAATGAAGGACGAACGACCGATTCACTCAACTTAACGAAAGTTATCTTCTATCAAAGGGTTTAAACATGATGTCATTTCATTCTTACTAATAATTTTTCGCCTCTCGCCAGTTCGCCTCTTTGTTATGACAATAGTTGTTACTTCAGCATCTTTTACAATTGTTTCTTTGCACGCTTTCACTTATTAATTATATCAATTATATAATTTACATTTCTCATACCCTATTTATTATTAATATAAGGGTAATTAAGTTTTATTCTATTTTTATTTCTCAAATTTTATAATTTTTTTTTTTTTTTTGTATTCACTTATCTACTTTAGTTACATAGTTCAGTCCCGTTAGGGAATAAAGAAAGTTCCTATCAACGGGTGCTGTGGGTTACATATTTACATTATTTTTTTTATTTTTTTTTATTTTTTTCACAATTATTATCTATGTATATAACGTTTTCCATCAAAATGGTACACAGGAATTACTAGAATTTGTTACGTCAAATGATTTACAAACATGTTTTGATGTTTTTTTTTTTTTTCTTTTTTCTTTTTTTATTGTTAATCAATATTGTCCATAATCCAGCTTTTTACCTGTTTTTTAACAAGTGAAATGTTTTTATAATCTTTATCAATAATCTCATTCATTTCGTTTAGAGTTTTCTCTATTATATAATTTACATTTCTTTCACCATATTCGTTATTGATGCAAGGATAGTCGAGTTTCATTCTATTGCAGTGTCTCGTATTATGTTTTCTTTTATTTTCATCTTTTTTGTTAATTATATTGTAGAAATTGTTTATTATTACATTATATAAAATTTTTTGTTTTGGATTAAGTATATTATATTTTAGTAAAAATTGTTTTCTCTTATTTATATTGTTCCATATCTTTTTTGAAAAGATCAACTTTAGGACCTTATTTTGTAGATTTTTTAAATTTTGTAAATGACTACTGCCTACGTTTGCCCATATGTTCACACCGTAGTTTAATAAAGAATCAAAAAGTGCAAAATAAATTAAAATTTTTGTTTTTAGTGGAAGAATATTTCTAATGTAGTTGAAAATATAGGTAGTTGTATATAGCTTTTTATATAGAGCATTTAGATGGTTATCCCATGTAAAGAAATCGTTTATGATTATACCTAAATATTTAAAAAAAATTATTATATCAATCCTGTTGCAAAGTTTACAATCTATACTATGTCCATGTAAGCAGTCGTGTGTGTGTATAGTGATATTTATATTATTATTTGTTTTTGTTTTTTTGGGTTTAATCAGTATTCCTTTAGTTTTCTCATTATTAAGAACTAGTTTGTTATCATGTAACCATTTTTGCAATGTATTAAAGTTTTCCTGAAGAGTTTTGTTTGCATCTTCTAAGTCACGACACACTGTGTATATTATTATGTCATCCGCATAAATATATATATACCAGTGGCGTATATAGAATATATTTTCGGGGGGCCGGGCCGAAAAATCTATTCAACCAAGAAAAAAAAAACAATGAAAACCTATCTGTTCAACCAAAAAAAACGTTGGGAGGACATATCTTCATTATTTCGGGGGGGGGGGGGCCCGGGCCCCCCCGGCCCCCCCCTTATATACGCCCTTGATATATACTGCAATCTTTTATTAGAGGAAAAAGGTCATTTAGAAAGATTATAAACAATATAGGCCCCAAGTTTGATCCTTGGGGTACTCCAATGTTGGTTTTTTTTCTTTTACTTACAGTATTGTCTATTTGTACAAAAAATTTCCTGTTTTCTAAATAGCTTTCTATAATATTTAACATTTTTTCCCTTATGCCTATTTTTTTAATTTAAGTAAAAGTAATTGATGGTCGATCAAATCAAATGTAATAATAATAATAATAATATAATAATAAACCAAACCAGGACACCAAACCACACTCCACCAAAAGACAACATTATGGAAATACAGAAACAATCTCTACCCCTCAGTACACATGCCCCAACAATACAACTAATGATATATTACGTGCAGCTCATGATCATTTCTATACTGCAATCGCACCCCTGGCATCACTCTGCTCATTTCGTCACTTGAAAAGAATCCTTTGACAATATCGACAATATGATTTGGCAGACTTTTCCCTGCTTTCAGTTCACGACTGATAAAAAGGGGATTCCCCTCTATATTCATACTTGCAGGCCAATCAGCTTCAATTTTATTTAAGAAAGGATTTCTAAACATGGTACTGTAAGGTAATCATTGCATTTCATGCATTTTATAATGTCCTACACACTGCATAGCAAAATTAGTAGCTTAAAAATAAAATTTTACTAGATTTGGTACATTATTCACAAAACTTGTGTATTTCTGAAGCCCTGCATCTCCAGATCCCATTGAGATCCCATGATAGAATTTTGCTATATGTATTTAGACATTACAAACTAATTATGATAATTTTTTGAAATTTTTAAAATTGCCACTTTTTGAGAAATTCAAATTTTAAAATTTAATTTAAAATTAAAAAAAAAAATAATTTTGTAACATTTATCTTGTGACATTATATTAAAGCCCCATTCAACAGCTTTAAAATGAGACCACTCCCTGATTTGTATCATCACTGGTTGCTAGCCTGCAGGCAACTAAAGGTGCCAAAACGTGTAATTTGTTGCTAAAAAATTTATATCTTTAAAAATTAATAACTTCAAAAGTAATTGTTGTATACAAGTGAAATTGGGTATTTTTTCTTAAGTCTATGGTATATTGCTGCATACCAAAAATCATGACAATCTGAGACATCATGTCTGAATATCTTCCAAAATTGTGTTGATTTGAATTACCCAACAGTCACATGTTAATACTTCGTAAATGCTTTTCTAGTAGTGATACAAGCCATTATATGGTGCAACCAGGAATCAATTAATAGTCTAAAGTTGCCCTATAGCAGATTCTGTTACATATTCTGCAATTGTTGGGCTAGTTTGCTCCCATTCAACTGCCTTCTCAGTATATCTGACATGCTTGATTGACGAGAGGTCTAAAAGCACCTGAGCAAGCCACTCTGTACAATCCTACTTTACGATTGCTATGCAGGGACTTATATGCTGATGATTTCTCACTCTTCACCATTCTTCTCTGTTCCATTATTAACCTCTACTAATTACTCCAGCAAAGCACACAACTCCTGGTTCCCATTTTTTCTTAGTTACTTACTAAATTTCCTCTTTGTTCTCAGGCTGTCAGATTTCCTTGTAGATAACAATAACATGTCAACACCTTCCGCAGTGATCACTCGATTGTTTGCTACCCATACTTTTGTCCATACGGTGGTGTCTAAGCATGTGAAAAACTTTTTATCACAGCTCATGTGCCTTCCCGTTCCTGAATCCACTTACCACTTATCCCCGTCGCCTTCACCCACTGTGAAGCACATATCAGGATCTGAATCTCTTTTCTGACTGACCATATTTGCCTTAAGTAGTTTTTCTTTTTCTAGGTTTCTGTCTGGGTTTTTCTTTTTCCAAACTATGTATTCGGGACAATCACGCTTGAGATGACCTGCTTTCTTCTTACAAAAATAGCATTCTCCGAAAAACTGTGATGCTCCGCTTGCAATGCTTGATCTTTGAGTGTCTTTTTGCCTTCTCGGCGTATAGACTTTAAGAGCTTTCTCCTCGTGAACCTGCTCCCCGGATAAATAACCAACTCGCCTTTGGTACTCTTCGAGCATTTTCATCTTCACGAGGCTTAGCGTCAGATCTTTATCTGGTCTAGTCACCAACGCTGTTATCAGTGTTGCATAACTATCTGGTAAGCTGCTCAGCATGAATGCTACCGCCAGTCTGTCCGCGATATCTTCCCTGAGTGCTGTAATTTGGTCCAGGTTGTCCTCCATTTCTTGAATGTGCTTTTCTATATTATCGCCATCCTGTAATTTTCTAGAACACAATTGCCTTAGTAGGGTTACAATGTTTGACAAAGTAGCCTTTTGATCGTACTCTTGAAGTGATCGCCATGCTGCCTGCGCTGTGGTAGCCTTCCTGATGTGGCTTAGCTGGTTGTCATCCACTCTTAGACCAATTTCAGGCCTGGCTTTCCCATCCTTTGTCAGCCATTTACTATTTGGATTATCTGAAATTGCCTCATCTATCACGTCCCACACACCTTTCTTTATCAGCAAAAGTTCCATCTTGAATTTCCATGTTGGATAATTACTGTTATTTAGCCTTTCAATTACAATTTTGTCTGACATTCTCACAAAAGAAAAACAAGCCTAACTAACTTCACTTCCGGTTCGCAATGCCCGATAACTCACTTGATTTTTAAACTTCTTTATGCATTTAACTCACGATTTAAACTTATCAAGATGCTTTGAACACGTCATCTGGACCCAAAACCTGTTGGATTCTGAAGCAGATTAAGTTTAAATATACCTTATGTGAGTAGAAATCAAGACACTATACTTTTTACTTGCCATGAACTTTTACTGCAAAGGACGTTGTTTTTAGAACACACAAAAAAATACAACAGTGCCACTATTACTGAACTACATTTTCGGTTTTGTCTTAGCGCTGTATATAACTTTCAGTTTCGATTAATACTAGCCTTATTAACAAAGCATTACCGCTAATATTAATCAAAACAAAAAAAAACTATTAGAGTAAAAACATTGTAAACTAACAACACTTTACAAACTCCTTACTTCCCGCCTCGCAGACAAAATCTACACCCACATCGAGACACATAACATTCTCTCCGAACAGCAGAAGGGCTGTTGCAGGAATTCCCAGGGTTGTAAGGAGCAACTCCTTATTGACTCTGTAATCTTGCGCCAGGTGCGCGCGAAGAATAGGAACTTACATATCGCGTACATCGACTACAAGAAGGCATTTGATTCGGTCCCTCATTCCTGGCTTCTACACACTCTTCATCTCTACAAAATACACCCAAGATCATGGCATTCTTGGATGTCACGATGAAGAGTTAGAACACAACATTACACCTACGCACCTCCAACACCTCCATCACTATAGACCTCATTCCCATAAGGAGAGGTAATTTCCAGGGAGATTCCTTGAGCCCTATTTGGTTCTGCCTCACCTTGAATCCATTGAGCCATTACTAGACAACACAAAACACGGTTATAGGCTTATCTCAGGCACTCTGATACCATACAAAATCACACACTTACTCTACATGGATGATATTAAACTCTATGCCACAAACAACGCGCAACTTACTAATTTACTACAAGTCACCACACAGTTCACCAAAGACGTTGGGATAGAATTTGTAATAGACAAATGCCGCAAGTTACACATAACACGCGGGAAGACTTCAAATCTGGAGGGTTTTTAAATGGACCATGGGTTGGCCATCCAATCCATGGAAGAGAGAGAGACCTGCAAGTACCTAGGCTTCCAGCACGCGCCCATCATTGCAACACTGAACTCGAAGCACTACAACCCACAACACGCACTACATTCACGAAACATATAATGACCACCCTAAGGCAGTTACGGAAAGGATGACTCTACCCCGCAAGGAGCGAGGCCGAGGAACGTGTACACACACTTAGGGAACACATCCACCAAAGGGCACAACGCTCCTCCACTCAGCCATTGTCAAGGCTGACACACACCTCACACCCTTGAACCTTGAAAACTCTTCTCCAACAGTCACCACCCCTGACACCCACACTCAGGAGCTACGTGAATTATGGGCTCCCTAAGGAACTCCATGGCAGACATCGCCACAAACTCAACCAGCCGCATGTCGACATGGAAGCATCGTGAGCTGTGGTGAGCTGTTTGAGGAGACCAAAGGGTTCATGATCGCAATACAGGACCAAGAACTGGATCAGAACTGGTTACAAAAAATATTAACTCTTCTATCAAAATGAAAATTCATAAATATTGTCTTTAATATTGTACTAAAATGGATTTTTCCGATAGAGGTGTTATTAAAATTGACTTTATAAATAAAGCAGATTGTTGCTTCTTAAAACCATTTTCAACTTAGTTTTGTTTTTTGCCCAAAAGCGTAACTCTATTTCTTTTAAGTTTGAAAGGAAAAGGATTGCGATAGAGTTTTGAATTTTATATCATATTTTCATTCTATGAATATGAAACTCTGGACAAAATTTCAACTTTAAATTCAATTGCCTATGTTACTAAATAGTCGCTCGAAAATAATTCAAATTTGCCACTTTTCAATTTATAGGCAAGTTGTAACATAGGGGTCGCTGAAAACGCTACTTGTCAGCTGTGACTACAAGACCTGGTCTATGAAATAAAACATCATAAATAGATTGTTGACAAAGAATTAAGCAGACACATTGTTAAAACAATGACGAAATTAAAAGGAAGAAATTTCAATGTTATTTAATCAAAAATTACATTGTTAAAAAACTATAAATTAAGAATAATTAGGAATGCAGCCATTCTCTTGATTAATCAAAAAGTACATTGTTAAAAAACTATAAATTAAGAATAATTAGGAATGCAGCCATTCTCTTGATTATTCTGAGTCTTGATGGAAAACATACAATAGGTGTCACAATAATAATAATAACAACAACAGTATGAATTTAGTGGAAATAAGAATTTAAATACTGAAAACTTTAATATTGCAATGTCATCCACTTCTGAGCTATGTTTAAAGTTTCAAGTCTCTAGCTCATCGAAAAGTTAGTTTAAAATTGCAAAATTTGTATCGAACAAACAGACACATAAACAACCAGACAAGAAAGCCACCTAATAAAAGCGTGTTAATAAAACCAACAGAGAAGAATGCATTTAGATTGAAACAGATCATTCAGCCGAAACGAACAAGTGCACAGATCCTAGTATGACTAATATTAAGTTCTTGTAAAACAAAATTGGTTGGGGACGGAGAGGGTTTTGGCAACGTGGGCGGTTTGCGGAAAGGGGAAAGAATCTGGTGGTATGTGGACTGATCAATTTTGAGGTTTTCTTTTGTTCTTTTGTTCATTTGGTGAACTCATGTTGAAGTGGTGGTTAAAGGTTAGTTTCCATTGTGATTGTGAAAAGCACACTAGAGGGTAAGCGGTAAAGACCTTCGTTACTGCGGTACCGAATAAGCAGGAAGATTGGCCATTGAAATTCTTAAAGTGTCGAGGGTCGAGTGTATAACTCCTTTTACACAAGGAAGGAAGAGGCGAGTCAGATTTGAACTGATCATTCAAGTTTGATTTCAATTGGAATTTTTTGGGTTTAAGGGACCATTACACAATCGCCTGCAAGGAGACCCAGTATTATCGGCTTGATCACCTGTATTTTACATGGACTTCTTGTAGTGTCAGCTCATTCCAGACCGGTCACCTTTTCA
>JAFIDM010042283.1:0-17006 GCA_023159025.1 Thereuonema tuberculata
GATCTAACTGACAACAAGTTACGTTCGAAGGTCAACGATATCTGAACTGATGTTCTTCTTAAGGCTAGTAGTTTCTAATTACAAGTTGAAATAAATATTTAAATTTAGGAAACTGTCAGAATAAATAGTTATAAATATTTTGACCGTTTAAAAACAGAGGAGATAAATTTTTAAAAGTTATTGATTACTACTTACTTTAAAAGCCATGTGTATGTTTAGATTTTCTTTATAATGAAATACATTCTGTAATTGTTTTGCTGTATTCCCATTGGCTCCAAGCAAAACCATGGCAAAAGCAGCACAGATACTGTAAGGTGAAAAGAAAACATTGTCGTCGGATGATTGTAGCTGATGATGAAGGTCGAAACTGAACTGATTACAGGCACTGACAACGGATTCCATTTCAACCAATGATTCTGAATGAGATTGTTTTCCACTCCAAGGAAAAATAAACAAGAAATACCACCACATTATATATTATTTCCCCTTTCGATTGTAGATGCCAGATGATTAGATACTCAACAATCCAGATGCTTCTAATGAGAGAGAAATCCAATTCTGACCCTTATCTATTAGAGAACGTCACTACCGTCATGCTTTGCGAACGTTGTGGAGAAATTTGTTTTTTTAGTTATAAGTTTTTATTTTTGAATTTCATATTTTTTAGACTGACAGTTCAGATTTGGATACATTGAGAAAAAGAATACCTTAACATTGTGACAGCTAAAATATGTCGTAGATAAAGATTTGTAGACTGTAAAGATATAATCAAAAATTTATTATCATGTCGAGACACCATTTCTTTCTTTTCTTTTTTTTAGTCTTTTAAGTCTTTCATTTTAAATTAGGAAAAAAAAAATAGTTTGCAATGAATGTCGTTTCCATGGCGTCATTACAACATACTGCAAATTTGGTACCATTCTGATAAGTAGTTTTTGCTGAAGAGTGCGTGGAATAGGTGAACTTTAATCATAGACATTCTGTATTTTCAATGAAAATTTTAGAAGTAAAAAAAAAAGAAGGTTCTGAAAGAAGTTTTTTTTTCCAGAAAGCAAATTAATTTGAATTATGAAAGGACTCTAATCAGAAATTATGTAAAGAGGTTTTGATATAATTAAAAGTTAAAGTTAAAGTTGCGATCAGGCCCAGAGGACCGCGCAATGCAACTGGAGGGTAAGCTCCAGTGTTCAGAACCTACAGGACAAAGTTGAGGTCGGGGGGTCGGCTCGTCGCTCGCCCGCCTTTGACTCCCGGGAAAGAAACCCGGTACCCATTCTATTGAGGGCTGGGTAGACCCTAGGGCCCGTTTGGAGGAGAAAGAAGGGTGGAAAAATTCCCGTCCTCCGCCGAGGCTGGGAATCGAACCCGTCACCTCCATCCCGCAGCCAAGCGCCCTTACCCACTCGATTACCGGGCCCACTTTGTTATAATTACTTATATTTATTTATTTAAATAATTATGCTTGTTTACAATCTCTTAAATTATATACGTTTTGTAATTTGGTGAACGAGACTAAATGCAAATTAGGCTGGTGGCGAACTCCGATATTAAGGACTTCTGCAAGTCGAGGAGAGGGGAGTTCGACAGAAGGCACGAGAGAGAACGGAGCGTTTGCGAGATGAAGCGTTGGTCGCCGATGAAGAAATAAAGAACACGTTAGTCGTGAGAAGCCACCGTAGTTCTACTCTGTTTTGTGTATCGTCGAAGAAAGAAGAACCTGCCAGCGAACCAAGCAAGAAGAAAGAAAACTGCTCAAGAGTCAACCGAACCAGGAAGACGTGAGACAAATTTGACTTTCGTAATACTTTGTGTAAAAGACAGAACTTTAAGTATCAAGCCGATACTCTGTGTAAATTTAGCTATGGTAAGCAGCAACATAAACTGTATTAATTTAAAATAGAACTTATTAAAGAACATTTAATTTAAGCCACCCAGATCCACCCATTTTATTACAAATTATAGCATTTTTCTGTACATTACTCTCATTTACATTTTATTGCTTTATTTATATTATTCAATTGTCTCCTTTTTTCGTAATAAACTCGAATAGAATTCCAATGGAACCCCGCTATTCGTACACAATCCGTTCCAGGAGGCAGTTCGAATGGCGATTTGTACGAATGACGAATCATTTTTTCACATAAGATATAATGTAAATTGGATTAATCCGTTCCAGAACCCAGAGATGATTGCTTATTTAAACCTTTTTTATAATATTTTAAGCGTAAAAATACATAAAAACTATGAAAACAATAAATATATAGGCCTCTCTTATTATGTCTTTCTTTTTCAGTATAGACGATATAGTTGATTTTGCCATGCCATACTGAGTTGCCAGGTCAGAGACACGAGTTCCACTTTCAAACTTCGCAACGAATTCTTTTTTCAATTCAATTGTCCTTCTCACTGCTTTCCTTTTAGGCTTAGTTGAATCAGTAATCTTTTTTGGACCCATGGCTGACTGTTTTCAATAAAAATAACAAAAAATAACAATAAAATATCACAAAGTTTCATGAAGCTTGCGTGGATGATGCGTAGCGCACGGAAGCTAGCACGAGACTGAACTGAAGCGACCGCATGGGGAAGCCAGTAACAAGGTCACGCTGTCCGAATCGCGAGCAAGCGTACGAAGAGCGGGTTCAATTTTACTTGAAAAAGTTGGACGAATAACGAGCTGTACGAATAGCGAGGCGGACGAATGGCGGGGTTCCACTGTATAAACAAATTCAGGCTAAATGTGGCTATTTTATTTCCATTAATAAACAATATTCAGATATAGATACATTAGTTAATTTTTTTAATTATTTATTACAATTATGCAAGCCTCCTTTGTAACTTCATCCTGTCTTTACTAAAAGTTATTTTGTAACTTGAAATAATAATAATAATAATAATAATAATAAATACATTTTATTTTCTTTAATACAATATTAAAGTCCTGTTAGGATTTCCCATAAAGAGATCCTGTCAACAGGTGCTTAGATTATGTTGTACAAATTATTTAATTACATAAAATAACAGTATATAAAAAATTACAAAAATTAATCACACAGAAAATTAAATTTAAAGTCATTGTTTTATTACTGAAGAAATACAAATTTTAAGTAGTTATTATTTCTCATATTGTAATTACTATTAGTAGGTATGTTGCTTTTATGAATTAGAGTGAAGTAATTACTAATTATCAAATTATAATAAAATTTCTGTTGTGGTGTAAGTATTTTACTTTTTATCATAATTTACTTTTTATCAATAATAATAATAATAAAAATAATATTAATAATAGTCCCCATGGACCCTACCTCTTCGCGGTGGGGGCGGGAACTACCTTAGCTTTAAGATAGGGTAAAGGCTCCAACAATCTATGATGAGATCTTGCTCTGGTATTGATCATGCTGCATCGGGTGTGGCACAGGATAAAGTTACCCGCGTTCGGGGTTAGGCAGAGACCTCTTTTCGAAAAAAATATACTACAGTCTCCCGTAGGTGGTGGTGGAGAAAATGGCAGCCCATTCTGTAGTATGGCTACCTCAATGCCCTGACAACACCATCCAGTTTAATTGGACATTATGATTTCTACTCGAATTTAACAATAATATGTTTATTACTACCGTTTGTGACAGCAACATCCAACTATTTTATCAATTACAGATCATTTCATTCCTAGCAATATTTAATTATGACTTTATGATTCATCGGGCGCTTCATTACTTTACAGTCGACATACTCTTTACTGAAGTTGAAATTTCATATTACCAAAATATCTCGTTAATTTGTTTTATAAACAATTTATATATTATTTCCAGCATCTCTCAACTTATTATTGCTTGAGGAATAAAGTATTTAATGATAATTATAATGATACTCTGATTTTACAACTTATGGTCACATCACTCTCATTATTTAACTTTAAGATAATACTAGAATGAAGCAAAAGCTATTATATAATGTCCAAATTATAGTTTGATATCAATTTTTTTTCACTATAATGAACAAACACCTCTTTTTTTTCCAGAATTATTCCTTTTCTCTAAATTCAGTTTTTGTTCCTTTTGTGTATGCTTTTTCTCTTTTCTCAGGTTTACGTGGTTGTGGTCGACATCAATCATCCATTTGACTTAGGGTCTTGACCATATACAGATTTCAAACATGAAAAAAATTAATAATAATAAAAAAAAATGTTCACGTTTTGAGTTATTGTGAATCGGAATCTAGAACAGCTGTCTGATCCTTATTTAGGACTGATCATCCAGATTTATTAACATTGTCGATCAACTCAAAGGCTTGAAAGGCTGTCCGGACTTGTACTGGTTACAGTGATTTTTTTTATTGTTTATTGATGTGAGTCCCACTCCTGGGAAACGGAACCATCCTGATAGCTTTCACTACTTCGAGTTTGTCATCAGTCAGATTTACTAATATTGACAAGTCCTAATAAAGATGAAACGGCTGTCCTAGATTCCCGTTGACGATAACTCAAGGCATGAATGAAATATTCAGTTTCTTTATCCCTTTTTTTCATGTTTCAATTTGTGCACGTTAAACTCTTCGTTTCTAACTTTTCTTTTGATCTTCCCTGAATTATTAATCTAACTCCTGTCTCAATTACTTTACTGTGATTAACATTGCTACATTTATCAACCGAAATAAGTAAATAATATTTATTTATTTTTTATTAACCGCTTATTTTGTAGTGAAATTTTATAATATTGTCTTAAAGGTAAACTTATCATTGGTGTGCATAAGTAAATCCCTATATATAAAAACGTTAATAGGTTATGACTGTTCTATCAATTTTTCAACCTAGTTGATTATTTTTTTATTTTAGTGACGTTATAACTGTTATTATTTTTTTGATAATATATTATTTAAATATATTATTTAATTATCGTGATTAATAAAATGAAGATAATGAACCAAAATAAATGTTATGTTAACTTTCGATATTAAAGGTTGAAATTTATTGAGATTTGTATTTACTAAATTGTTTATTGAATTTCAAAACTCGTTAAATAAATAATTAAAACAAAAGATCGGAACATCAATATTTTTCCAATTTGTGAAGCTACTTAAAATGTAATAATTAGAAGAAAAGAAAAGAGCAAAAAAAAAACCATTTAAACTGTCGCTGATTTAAGCTTTTAATTCATTATCTGATTTTTATGTACGAACCCTTTAATATAATAGTAATTGTATTAAAAATATAAGAATTCTTACTGTTTTTCGTAATCATTAATTATATTATATCTGTAAATGATAATAAAGTAATATGTTTTAGAAAACAATGTTATTCATCTTCATTTGTCATAATCTTCCTAGTCCTAACTTCGCAAAGCATGACGGTATTCACGTTTGTTAATAAGATAAGTTTTTTTAAGATAAGGGTCAGAATTGCATCTCTCTCTCATTAGAAGCATCTGGAAAGGATCAGTTAATCATCTATAGTGGAAAGTGGAAATAATCTGAAATGTGGTGGTATTTCTTACTCTGCTTTCCTTGGACTGGAAAACAATCTCATTCAGAATCAATGGTTGAGATGGAATCCGTTGTCAGTGCCTGTAATCAATTCAGCTTCGATCTTCATCGTCAGTTACAATCATCCAACGACAATGTTTTCTTTTCACCTTACAGTATCTGTGCTGCTTTTGCAATGGTTTTGCTTGGAGCCAATGGGAATACAGCAAAACAATTATGGAATACATTTCATTATAAGGAAAACATAAATATACATAAGGCTTTTAGTGTAAGTAGTAAGCAAGAACTTTTAAAATTTATCTCCTCTGTTTTTAAATTGTCAAAATATTTATAACTTTTTATTTTGTAAATATTTATCCAATATTTATAGAATTTTCCAAAATTTAAATACTTAATTCAACATGTAATAAATAGAAACTCTTTAATTTACTAAGCTTAATAAGGCATCGGGTCAGATAATATCGACCTTCGAACGTAATTTAGTCACTTGTTGTTAGTTAGATCAATATTAAGATATTTTTAAACCTCGAAGTTTATTCCTAATAATCAGTTGTCGCGGACTTCATCCTTCGATTAGTTAATGTCAAAATACATATTTGATGACCTTTTTTTTATAAGAATTTCCTTCACATTAGTTGAAAATCTTTCTCGATCTAGAAATTAACAACTAACATTAAAAATGCAAAATATAACTTTGATTCTGAAGGAGAAGTGGATAAACTGGATACTGGATAAACTCATTATCTGAGGAATTCTCGCACTCCGTGATGAGGATATATACTCAATATTTCGGTCCGGTACATCGGGCCTTCTTCAGGAGAAGTACACTGTATAGAAATATTACATTAAGCCTGGTGAATTTCTGTCAGTCTTTTCGGATTGGTTGTATATGTGACATGCTTTTTGCTTGCACAGTGGTGTAATGGGAAGAGAATAAAAAACCCATATGATTTACGGGAGAGAGTATCGGAAACAACTGACAACAGAAATGCGCCAGGCTTAATGTAATAATCTACATCTTCTGAAGATGTCCCGAGGCATCGGACTGAAGCATTTGAATAAATCTCACCCCCGAGTGAGAAAATTCCTCAGACAATGAGTTTATCCATCATGAAAAATATATTTTACTATCTTATTAAGCAGAATACAAATTGCGGATAGTATTAACCAATAATTCTCTATTAAAATAAATCTCTGAAAATTAGGATTATTGATTTATTTTTTTAAGTGTGCTTGTAATTGAAGCTACAAATTTTATATCTCTGTAGAAGTTTTGGTGTTGAAATTTAGATATTTGCTCGTTATAATAAAAATTCATTTTTTTTTTGTACTTTTTGATTTTATAATAATCTTAATAAAATAAAAAATCGATTGGTAAAACATTTATCTGAAAATATTAATTGTTATATTAAGTATCATTGCTAGAAAATCAAATCTTTTACAGAAGGAAGATATGTAAACTGATCAGCAAAACTAAGTCAAAAAGTAGGAAAAAACAGAAAATAGGATAAGGGAAAATTCCTTCAATGTATGGCATTCAGCAACAATTCAGAAGGATGAAAATGCAAATACGAAAGTGGAGAATTCGACAACCATCATTGTAAAGCCCCACGATCACCATGCAATTTTTCAGCAACTTAGTCGTCCGATTTTGACGTCACGAGTTGATATAGACAGTCTTGAGCCCATTTTTATGCAACTTGGCTGCAACTTTTGTCATCCGACTCGAGTTGTTCGTACACCTGCAACTCGAAAAGTTGCATCGAAGTCGCTGGGAATTACCCAATCACA
The DNA here is from genome assembly GCA_023159025.1 of Thereuonema tuberculata. Classification (NCBI taxonomy): domain Eukaryota; kingdom Metazoa; phylum Arthropoda; class Chilopoda; order Scutigeromorpha; family Scutigeridae; genus Thereuonema; species Thereuonema tuberculata. The sequence continues at coordinate 7,267 of JAFIDM010042283.1, forward strand.
GGGCAGCGTTGGAACACGTCAGTCGTGACGTCACGCCCATTGAAGATATGACAAAATGATATTCGCCGATTCGATTCGAAGACAACCACGCAAACAATCAATATCAGAATATTGCGAGTTTCTTTCATGCAGAAATAAAGTTTAAACTGAAATGCAGTAAATTATATGCGGCAGAATTTATCAGAGAGGTTCTAAAATCTCGATTTTTTTTTTCGGATTTTTCACATCGGCTGTAAGAAACGCATTGCATTATGGGATTCCTTCTATACGGCCGAATCATTTGCTTGTTGCATGGTGTGCGGGGTTTGACAAAAGTTGGCCAACTCGAAGTCGGATGGCTAAAGTTGCTGAAAAATTGCATGGTGTTCGCGTAGCTTTAATTCTTGAATTTCAATAAGATCCAACCAACGCATGTGTTCAAAAGTTACCAGGTAGGAAGGAGGCGCACACTTAGACTGGCTAAATTGATGAGTTTCATTTGAACCTATTGGAAAGTGGGTTAAAAATATCAGCTTATAGATTATTAGGTTAACTAAGGAAAGTTTAACTTAAAACATCCTTAATTTAATTTTCCTTCCAATCTATTTTAGTTCCTAGACTATTTTAATATTAATGGGAACAAGGAAATTGTGATTCTAATCTTTAAGCAAAATATCAATCATTGAAAGAAATTAGATGAGGGAATGAATATTAACATAAGTACAAGGTGGCCATAAAATAATTTTCCCTGTTTGGAGGCATCTTCAACAACAACTAATGAACGGAATGAAACCATAATTCATATTTAGCCTATTGAGGGCATGCGGAGAAGAATTCTGCAAAAAAAAAAATTAGTACCAAAAGTCGCCGATAGCAGAAAATTTGTCGGAACCAGTAAATTAGGAGAATAATTACAATGAACGCACGCAGAAAGGATTATGAAAGTTTATGAACATACAATACAGTAATGAATGGAGTTTGAGACAGAAAATGTTCTGAAACAAAACAATAATCTTTAAACAACAATCTTTAATCATCAATTGTTTGTTAACAATGTGTTATCAACATTACGACATTTATCAATCATTAAATTCCTCTGGACCACGTGCAAAATTTTCAATGTGCTGACCTTTCTTGTGTACAACATATAGCATGCGGTGTATAACGTTCTCTATTGCTGCGCGTAAAGTGTCAGTTTGGATGTTTGTAACAGCCCTTCGCATGTAATCTTTCAACGAATGTAGATTTCTAACGCCACCAGTATATACAATGGATTTCAGGTACTGCCACAACAGAAGTTACATAGGATTATGTCCGGGGAACGGGGCGGCCATTCCATCGGAAATTATTTACTAATAATCCTCTCATTCCCGAAATGCTGGCATAATAGGTTCTGTACTGCACGAACAATATGTGATCGTGTTCCATCTTTCATATAACATGTCGAGTGTGAGCATTGTCTTTGTTGTAATTCAGGAATGACAAACGTTTGTAGCATTTGCAGATATCTCTCTCCATTAATGGTACAGGTAACAAGATCTGCAGGATCTCTAAAAAGTATGGTCCTAATATGTATTCTGTCGTGAATCCACACCACACACTTAGTTTTGGAGAAAGCAGTGGCACTTGATGAATCACTGAGGGACGTTCACATGCCCAGATTCAGCAGTTTTGAGTGTCGACTGACCCATTCAGATAAAAATGAGCCTCTTCTCCCCACAATATGTTCCAAGGCAATCATTGTTGATATCCATTTGGGCAAGAAATGTTAGCGCGAAAGTCAGGCGCTTATCATAATCTGTAGGTGTTAGTTCTTGCACACGATTGATCTTATACGGATACAAATGAAGCATTTTCCAGAGAGTCCCATAAGGCATATCAGTTTGGCGAGCTATTGTACGAGCGCTTGGACCACTACTAGTCCGTATGTCGTCGAACACTGCAGTGGCAACATCTGTTACTGTGTTGTCTGATACTGGTTTTCGACCTCTGCCGGCTCTCACTCCTAGCGATCCAGTTTCCTCGAATTTATGAACCATAGCTCGCAGTGCTACAACAGACATTGGGCTTTTACGTAGGTTATGAAGCCTTCGAAAGTCCCTAAGATCCGCCTCTGCATTGCACTCTTTAGTGTAAGACAGCTTTACAAGTAACGCATGTTGAGGTAAGGTAGGCCGTATAATGAATATAACTCAACAGTTAATCGACGAGCTGCTTGACTAAACGTTCAAACTTCCCTTTTTAAAAGGACTGAGTAGCACTGCTGTCACTTCTGCACTAGAAATTTGCATAATCTACGTTTAGAGTGACAGCAGCGCCGAATTTTCTCCTATCGGCGTAATAATAAAAATAATAATTTATAATTTAGTAATTTTTTTTTTGCAGAATTCTTCTCCAAGCCCTCAATAGACTACACCTGAATTTTGGTTTCATTCCGTTCATTAGTTTTCGCTGAAGATGCCTCCAAACAGGGAAAGTTATTTTATGGCCACCTTGTATTTTGCTTTGTGCTATTATTAAACATTCGATTAATCGTAGGATTATTTTATCTTAAAATTTGAATGTAACTGATATGTAATTTTAGTGGTTCGAATGAAATCAAATGTACATAAGCGATTCAACGAGGAAGATCTGTAGAAATTAAAAGTTTGAATTTTGATTTTTTTTGTGAATTAACGCCATAAAATATAAGTGACAATCAAAATCATTGCAATAACAATATGTCCAATGTAAGAGTAAGACTTGTATGTATGTATGTATGTAATGAATGTGGGTGGCAGAAGCCAAGCACTGCGACCAGAGGTCTATTGTACTATCCCACGGAAATATGGACAGAAAGAGTAAGACTTAAAGTAAAGCCTTTCTTTTATAGGAACTTATATGGGAATACGAACAACAAAATTCAAAGAATTACACATTGAAGACAGCAAGCAGAATTTTCTTAAGCAATGACTTTGGTAAGTAGTGGACAGTAAGTAAAATTATTGGTATACCGAGATAAAAATAAGGAAATTATTATGTTTGACTTAGAACAAAAATAATTTAAATAACAAGTTATAAAGTTATCATTTTATAATTTTATTAAATTTATAATGGTACTGCGGATGGGAATTCTCTTGTAAAGGAATGATGTCAGAAAACCATGAAGGCGGGTCTGGCATCACTGATGAATTTCCAACATTTTATCTCTTAAAGTATTTAAGACTAAGTTTTCAATATGAATTTGTGAAGCAAGTGGAAATAAAATTGAACTCCCATACTCTAATTTTTCAACCTATTAAGTCGTTATATGAAAAAGGAGAGAGAGATCGATAAGTAGAGGTGAGCATATTTGAAAATCAAATTAATAGTTCTAAAACAAAAGATTAGTAGATAGATTAAAAAAATATTAATCTGTCTACTAATCTTTTGTTTTAGAACTAATAATCTGATTTTTAAATATGCTCACCCCCTTCTATCGCCCATTTATCAGTGTCCAAGAGTTACCGAGTTGCGAATTTGTTTTATTTAATAAAACGTTTAACATCCATATTAACTCAGCCCATATTCTTCCTTCAATTCACATCTTCTTCTTAACATAATTGTAAGTAAATACTTCTTTAACATCTCAAAATATATTCAAAGTTTCTTTAATAGTAGCAATGGTAACAATGCAGATATAAAGTTAAAAATGGAAGAAGAGGAGGAAGGTAAACTAAATTTTCTTGACATATGTCTGATGAAAAAAAAGAATAATAGTAATCTATACCTTAAACATTACCATAAAGAGTTTCAGAGTGATCATACATTAAATTTCGAATCTTACCATAGCACCACAATAAAAAAGAATATTATTGACAACTACATTCAAAGATTAGATAGAAATTCCAGTTGCAATTTGGACTTTGAAAACGAGTTAAGGAATATGAAAGTGGTATTAAAGAAAAATGAATTTGAAGATAAGTTTATAAATAAAGTGATAAAGGATTATGACAAGATTAAATTTAAAGAAATGGATAAGTATAATAATAAAAATAGAATAGAAATCCATTACTTGAACAATAGAAGCTGGGAGTTAAAGAAAATTTGTAGGAAATATGAAATAGATGTAACATTTGAGTATAATAACAAATTAAAGAATATTTTATGCCAGAGAATGATCAAAAAGTAAACATGGGTTTAATTTAAGAAATAGAGTGCTTAAACTTCAATATACTTTACGTAGGAGAAAGCAAAAGAACGACCCATGAAAGAGCCCTGAAATATGAATATTGTATTAAAAATAAAGTAGGAGATAAATAAGATGTAGCAGAGCATTGTTCTTAAAAGGGTCACTGTATTAGGGATGAAGTTAAAATTTTAATGTTAGAATTAAGATAGCAAAACTAGGAAATTATTAGAAAGTTTAATAAAAAGAAACAGGAAGAATATAAATTTTAATAGAAGTAATGGTTTAGAAATCGAGGATGTTTTGGTAAAATTAGTTAAAGATAAGGTAATAAAATGTGAAACAAAAACAAAAAAAATCGTAATAATTGAAGAATTCAAACAATTATATTAATAACGTTTATTTTCAGTTATATAATTGTTTGTAGGTTTTAATGATTAATCGGATTATTGCTAACTATGTCCAATAAATTGAAAAATTCGAAAAATTATAATAATAACTTTTAGTTTTTGTTACATGATTGTTTGTAAGTTTAACGATGCAATTTGATTATTGCTAACTATGTCTGACATATGTATTGATATCACCTGATAATTTATTGTTTTGTGAAACAAACTTGAAAAAGGAAGTAAGTAGTAGTATTCCGAAAATTCGGATTAAATATATTTTTTAATATAATTTGAGATGTGAAAGAAGAATTTATGTACAATCCCTCAGCCCATTTATATCACTCCCTGAAAAATCTGTATTTCTGTCCAGCTATCAGTTGTTCCATATGTAGAAAAGATAATGAACCCTTGAAATATCTTAAAACATTAGCATATGATCTTTGTAACTGTTTTATCTAAAGTTTTAATTTTACGTGCGCTATTAGTCCATTATATATTCCGCCGTCGCACAAGCAATGTTAAAATTGTTTAAAACATTAAAAAATTTATAAAAAATTAAAAATGAAACTACTAGTTTCGATTTCTTAATTAATCGAAGTCATCATCTGGTGCTTGGAAATAAAATAAAAGTGAATTATGTAGCCTTGATCTTTCATCATTCAGAGGGCGCTATTTCTATGACGTAGGAGGAAAGTTCATTACTGCTTGAGGGGAGTAGGACGCTTCATAATAAAGAGGCATGCTCAGCTTATTGGGAGGGTAATGTTATTATTTTTTTTTTCAAGCATCCAGATGATGACTTCGATTAATTAAGAACTCGAAACTAGCAGTTTCATTTTTAACTTTTTAAAAAATTTTTAATGTTTTTAACAATTTTAACTTTGTTTGTGCGTCGGCGGAATGTGTAATGTTTTATATAAAATAAGCTTTTTTTTATCTTATTTTAAATTAACCTTACAAGAACTTTGACTATTATGAAACCCTGAAAATGTTGTGGACTAGATAAGAAATATTCTAGAAATATATATTTCACTGTTAACTTCTCGCCTAGGTATTTTCGTCAGTCTAAAAAAATAATCAATATAGTTTAGCCTATCATTATAAAAGGCCAGATTTGTAATTCTCCTAATAACAAATGTATAGTTACTCACGAAAGTTAAAAACTACCTAAAAAAACCTAAGTGATGACTAAGTGATGATAGCATATTACACTTTTTTAATCGTCAACTTGTGTGTCGGCGATTTTAGTCATTTGAATTATTTAGCACATGTTAAAAAACAACTTAAACTAAGTAATTTTCAGTAAAAAAAGTTTTATAAAACTTCATATTGTAATACTGATAAAATTTCGATTCCGAATAGTTATAAAACTTATTTTGGAAAAAAAATCATGAAACTTACATTGTTTTGTGAAATTTACTTCTGGAAATTAGATACGTTACTCCTTGAGTTTCTTTCGCCTCAGGGGGTGCAATTAATTTGTGAAATCCTACCAAAATTGTTGAATTAACAGTGTGAATAATAAAAAAAAGGGGCGCCCCTTGCTGTTTAATTACAATAATGTTTTTCGCAGGATGTTGGGCGAGTTAAAATTTGCTGAATAATCTCTATGGAAACAGTTTAATTAGCAATCTCAGCAGTTATGTGTTATCTTCTTAAAACACTTTGTAAGCTTTCCCTACAGAAGTTTGCAGAGTGTGTTCTCTAGCCAGTTCATACCAGATCTCTTCGATTTTAGTGTAAACGTCCCTCATAATTTTTATGAATTGCAGAAATCTGCAAATTGCAGAAATTCAATTTGGTTATAAACAGCTTGTATCTGGTTGAAATTCACTTGAAAAAGATCGGCAGGTCCGATTGAAACCCGGTCGTGATTTTAATATGTTTCAATGTTTTTTTAATTTTGTGTGTCTGACCTTTTTTAAAACTTCATCATTGTTTCTTTGCTTGATTTCATATTAGAAGTGAAGCCAACCTATAAGAAAATGATGGAGAATTATTATGCTGTCACATTGCAACAACTGTTGTTTGGAACAGGGGAAGCAGAAGTTATAATTAACAAATGGATAGAAGAACAAACAAATCATCTAATCAAAGATATTTTCCCTGTTGGATCGCTACAGAGTGGTAAAAACAAAAATAACCTTTTCTGTCTATTTCAATAACCTTGGTGAATTTATAAGAATGAAGAAGGAAAGGATCTTCAATAATAGTTCTGAATTTTTCTTTTTGTTTCAGACACCAGATTTGTTTTGGCAAATGCTATCTATTTTAAGGGCACTTGGCAAAAATCGTTTGATAAAGAAAGTACCAGCAAAGAAAAATTCCACTTGTTGAACGGAAATGACGTATTAGTGGATATGATGAGTCAGACAGAAACGTTTACTTACCTGGAGGATGCAGAGTTAAAAGCACGAATATTAATGATGCCATACAGTGGGGAGCGCTTAAGTATGTAAGTATTAGTAATTTTTAGTAAGTATTAGATAGGAAGTTCGTTGAAAAAAAGGGTGCCTGAAAGGAACTCCAAAAAAGAAGAAATAGGAGAAAGAATGAAGCACATAAGTCAATTTCGGAAATCGAATCAATTACAGTCAATCAGTCAATTTATGTAATCCAGGCTTACGAGTTGTATTTAATTTGCATGATTGAAACACGCTATGTTTCTTATTCAGTTCTACAGCAGTAGGGTTGTGGGAGAATTCCGAATTTTAAATTAATTATGTCGGTACATTGTATCACTCCTTTTAATTTCTATTTTAATCAATATATTTTAAGGATTTGGAGTGTTAATTCTATTCATTGTTTTGCTGTAAACCAGTATTATTTGTGGTAGTGTTAAACATCTTCTGCAATATATTGTAGTTATTGCGTGCTCAGGGAGCTCCTGCACGCACACGAAACTTTGACATGATGGTAAGAAAACAAAAAAATCATAGTAACGTTTTTTACGTAAATGATTGTAATGATGACTTTTAATTCGATTAAAATTAATTTTAATTCGATTTGGAATGCTTAAAATACAATATGTGTCCAGGCTCAATGTGAAAGTTGGAATTTGGATCACTAGATGTTTTTCGTTCTTGACGGAATCATTGTAATAACATATTCAGAAATAAAATTAAGTATGAGTTGTTAGGGATACCGTTGTTAGGAACTGGATAAGTTGTAAACCAATTCAGTCAGCTTTGACCTGAATGGAGTGCTGTTTTCTGCAGTTTTTGTATCCCTAACTTTTTGAATCAGACAAGGCGGTTACTATTGTATGTTCAGAGACAGAATAAAACAACGATTGCTTTGGATAAACCCAAGGAAACCATAGATGTTTTTATCCAAAATGTTATAAGGAGTTAAATGTCGTTTACAATCAAAGGACTTTGTACCTCTCAAAAATTAACAGCCTCTCAAATACTGATTTTTCAGGATAAAAAAGGACTATGAAAATATATATGCGGTCACTTGGCAATTTCAAGGGTTTTATTATAAAATTCAGATAATTTAATACATTTTAATATATTAGGTTTAATCAAGAGATTATCAGTTTCCATTGTATTATTTGGATTGATTTAATAGGTTTTAAGCATTTATTTGTTAATTTTTGCCCATTAATGTGTTTGGAACAATATTTGAATCGATATCAGTTATATACAGGTGCATGGATAAGTCGAACACATAACTTTTGAATGATATAGCTAGAGTTAGAGAAGTTAGGTATTGGTATAGGAAAGAAAGCATGAGCTTTCAGATGTGGAAGTTAGTAACCCTCAACATGGAAACTATGAGAGATACGGAAGAAATAAATAAATATGAAAGTCGTAGAGCATCACCGAATTAGTAGGAAATGACTTTTTACAGAAAAAATCCTGCAAATAGAAGGCGGAAGACGATAAGTTTTCGGAATGTCATTTAATACAAAAGCGAATATGTCCACCGTCTATTGCAATACACATTTGTTTCCGGAAAGAACTTCCTGTTGTATCCTAACCAGGATTATGAGTGTCAAGCTCTCACAGACAGTGACTATTCTACGTTGCAGATCTTGGAGAGTGGTCGCTTTCATTTTCTCTTCAGATAACCCCAGAAAAAAAATCCATTGGAATCAGATCGGGTGATCGCGGAGACACCTCTAATTGACCACCATAACCAATTACATTATCTTCGAAGGTGTCGAACATGAAGTGCTACCTCTGCTAGTTTATGTGGTGGAGCACCGTCATGTTGGAACCACGATGATTGTAGGTCCTCCAGAGAAGCGTTATCTAACCATATAATGTACCTTGATCCAGATAATGTTCCATCGTAAAACACAGGCCCAACAAGACGTTCCTTCCAAATGTCCCATCAAATGGTCGACCAGCGGAACTGATATTTCAGCTCCCTTACAAATAACGGATTCGTAAGCGTCAAACAATGGGCACTTTTCTACATGTGAATTTCGCCTCATTAATTCAAAGAGTATTTGAAAAAAAGGCCAGATCTCTTTTATTTAATAGGAATTCAATATCATCTTTTTTTCAGCTAGAATAGGCAGTTGATAAAAATCTGTTTCTTTTAATATAACATACATTTGCAAATTCGATGGACCTTTAAAAACATAAATTTAGGAAATCCTAATCTAAAAAAAGTGAATACCTGATTGTCTGAACCATTCGCACACTCTTTGATCTGTGAGTATATTTTTTACAGTTCTTATCTAAGTCATTGTCCAGATATCATAAAATAAACTGTATGTTATTCTATTTTCTATCATAGATTAACTGTATGTTATTCTGAATTTTTCATATAAAGGGTCTGTTTTTAGCAACCCCGTATATTCAGAAACACATATTTATTTTTGTATTATTTCTAGTATAATTTTGTCCTTCCAAAAATTATTCTTTACTTATAAAAACGAAGGATAAAAATGAATTTTTTTATTCATTTCAGCCATTTTACAGGTAAAAGTTAGTATGAAAGTAATTATGCTCTCAGCTCTCTGGAGAGGGTTCTAATTAACATATCTCAATGAAAATTGGGGTATATGCTAATTAACATGAGGAAGCGATTTCAAATAAAAAAAAATTGGTTCAAAGTTTCCACCAGGTGAAAATATGACGCTGTAAACATAAGACTTTATAATTCAAAGACAGTTACAAAATATCAGTATATGAATATTTCAATGTGCTCCGCTAAGTCGATTACATGTTGGATGAGTAATACAGCGTAATCAATTGCCGCATGAAGCA
>JAFIDM010042285.1:0-17003 GCA_023159025.1 Thereuonema tuberculata
TTTAAAAAAAGAATATATAGGCTACAATAAAAAAGAGCAAATTTCTTTGAATAATGCGTTTTAGTCTTCCAAATTTAGTTTCAAAATTTAACACCAGATGCCGCTGATGAAGTGAATGAGGTATTGGAAACACATTCACAGAAACAGTTTTCTGAAATTTGTATTGGGATTTTAAATTTCAAATAGCTGTCCGGCTGTATGTTTAGTATTATAAGTTAATTTTATTCTTATATTCTTTACGTTCTAAATTTCTAAATTGCAAATGATTGATTGAAATCTTTGCATTGCTAAACTCGAATAGGGCCCATTTGAGTTTGGCCATCCGATATATATATATATATATATATAAATATATTCAAATCTGAAAGGCAAAACTTGAAGCTGCGTCTTCGAGTTTCGCAAAGCAAAGATTTCAATCAATCATTTGCAATTTTGAAATTTAGAATGAATAAAATATAAGAATACAGCCTAATTAACTTACATTATTAAACATATAAAGCCGGACAGTGATCTGGGATTTGAAAATATTAAAAAACAAATCACTGTTTCTATGGAGATATAATCTAATTATCTCCACGTCTTCAGCGGCAAAATTTAGCTATTGTAATTTTTAATAGGTTTCTTTTTGGTGTTAATTTTAAATTTATTAATTCAATAAGTAATAAAGAGGACCGTGCACTCTTTATTGCTTCGTTTTTAATTTTTTATTTTTAATATTAAATATTTAGTTAATTTTGTTATTAAATAATTTTTAATTTTAAATTTTAAAAAGAGCAAAGGCTTAATAATATTGCGTTTTAGTTTCTAAATATGTTTCCAAATTTTGCCGCTAAAGACGTGGAGATAATTAGATTATATCTCCATAGAAACAGTGATTTGTTTTTTGATATTGGCATTTTCAAATCCCAGATCACTGTCCGGCTTTATATGTTTAGTAATGTAAGTTAATTAGGCTATATTCTTATATTCTATTCATTCTAAATTTTAAAATTGCAAATGATTGATTGAAATCTTTGCTTTGCGAAACTCGAAGACGCAGCTTCAAGTTTTGCCTTTGAGATTTATATATGCCTAATTTTGAGGTTTTACGTATCATTACTTCTTATTAAGGTATTTAAAATTTTATATATTTTATGTTTATACTTTAACTCAATATTACAGAGTTTGCTCTTGTTAATAAATTTTTAATAATTTTCAATTCAAAATTAGTTAATTTAGCTATTATAATTTTTAATAGGTTTCTTTTTGGTTTTTATTTTAAATTTATTAATTCAATAAGTAATAAAGAGGACAGTGCACTCTTTATTGCTTCGTTTTTAAATTTTTATTTTTAATATTAAGTATTTTAGTTAATTTTTTAATTTTAAATTTTAAAAAGAGCAAAGTCTTAATAATATTGCATTTTAGTTTCTAAATTGTTTTCAAATTTTGCCGCTGAAGACGTGGAGATAATTAGATAATATCTCCATAGAAACAGTGATTTGTTTTTTGATATTGAAAACATTAAGATATTTTCACCGCAAAGTCAACAAAGATGTGAAAAAATTTCATAAAGCAAACTACAACAGTAATAGAAATTTTTGGAAAATTCATAATATAACAGAGGATGAAATCGAAAGCTTTGTAATAGAAATTGACAACCACTGATAATGAAATGTAAACAATACAATCACATATTTCAATAAAAATTTAATGTCCACTGAACATCAACATTTCATTTCATATCCCCACTCATGTGAACTTTAAAAAAAAAAAAAATATGATTGTCACTGAATATCAGCAGTTCATTTCAGAATTACAAAATCGAGGAGTGAACTTAAAAAAAAAGTTAGTATCTAATATTCAAGAGAAAATTAAGATAATTTCATTTCTAATGAATATAATATATTGTGATAGACCTTATGTATATAATTATCAACAAGATACATTTTTTATGTTTAATATAGAATACAAACTTATGCATCATTTTTCATAGATCATAAAATTAATGAAGGAATGAATGTTTTAAATTAATTTTATAGAAAAACTCCAAATTCCTGGACTTAAAAAAAAAATTGAAAACTTACAAACCAAAGCTACCAAAAAAAATTGTTAAAAAAATTAACTAGAGATTTAAAAAAAAATTAAGACTAAATTTTAAATGTTTTCCACCCAACATTTTTGTACAGTAGTTATTGTCTTGAATTCGGCTAACTCCCTTCATAAAGGCAAAATATGGATACTGACATCTTGTGCTCCTTCTGGCGGAAGGATACATTACGTCATCTTCTAAACAGTCTGCAAAATTAAAACGGGATAATGTGTAGTTAAGTTTACATCTTCGTGACTTCATTTTGCTCAGTAAAACGAAGGAAAAAACACTTGGCACAACATTTATACTTCAAAAATTTCCTGTTTCGGAATTACCACGCAATGATTAAATGGTAAAAATGTTTTGAACAAACTCGCAAGACATCTTTTTCCGCACATTTTGATTTGCTGAAACCTTGTGGAAGGATATTCCAAGCGAATATTTTTACAAAATTATTACAATAAGGAACTGCACAGCACAGAACCATTCCGTTTTAAATATCAAAAATCGATAACTTTTTGAGTAATTAAACAGTCAGTTAGATACTCGCCCTATGGGCTTTCTATTTGTATATCCCACAAGATCTTCCAACATGTGCTTAACACGTCATGCGTGACATCGGAAGGGGCGTAAACCTCTAATGGTCCACATTGAAAGTCAATAGAGCTCTGAATCAAAAGACGTCTATAAATTTATAATTAATAAAGGCGTGAGTGAATTTATGGGCCATTTCATTATTGCTTTTTTTCATGTTTCAATTTGCGGACGTTAAGCTTCCCCGTATATTGCCAATTAAAATTTTGTTTTAATTTAAATAATGTTTTCAAAAACCCGTTAATTAACCTAAGAACAGCGGCCAAATGTCTGAATTCCAATGGTGAGTTAATAAATCATCATCTCTATTTATTATGTCAAACATAAGAGAGCTCTGAACCAGAGACATCTGTATATTTTTAATAATTAATAAATAAAAGTAATGCATTAAAAAAACCATAGAAGTTATCGTCAATTCTAAATTTCATTTTGCCGAAAATCTAGACCTTTCGTATGAATAGATATTTTTTTTTACTTCATTCACGTTTCTACATCATTATATCAGTAAACACAAACGCTTGCCTGTTTTAAAGTTGTTTTTTAAAAATTATAAAATTTTCATCTAATATTTCTTAATTTAAAAAGAAATCTTAAAAAGCAGTTTATTACAAGTTAAGTTTATTAAAAAATCATTTTAGATTTAAGCATTTAGATACCCTAAGTTTGAAGATTGCGTAGATCGCTTGAAACAAATGTTTTTTTTTTAGTTTTTGTCTTTTGTTTATTGAATTTTTGCTTTTTATCGATCAAATTTTTAAACAGTATTTTTTTATTGATAACTGAAATTCGTTTCTTTTAAATGAACTAATTGCTTAAAAGGAAAAGTAAAGCTTTGAATAATTCTGATTCAAACTAGGAATGGTATGAATTTTCAGGACGTATCTAAAAGAAATGCAGGTCACTTTCTTTCTGAAATATCTGCAGCTACTGTAGCTCAAGAATATGTGAGCGTTAGCATTCGAGGAACCACATATATAAATAATTTTTAAGTTTATCTGAACATTATAAGCTTTCGAAAACAGAAAACTTAAAACATTATAGATTAAAAGAAACCGTGAGTTAATTTCTAGCAAATTTTTAAAGAATGTTATAGACCATTCTAGATGCAAGAGCAATCATGGCATTTTCCCATTGTCATTTAGTTTGATCTGGTAATATTACTGCAGGGTGATTCAAAATTCTTCGTTTAAATTGTAAGTACCTGTTGTTTTTATTTACAAATAAAAAAAAGTTAGCTGTTAACATTTCGTTTGGCCCGTATCGCAATTCCCAAACTATGCTGGCTAGAACATACAAATCGTGGCAGTGGCAGTGCTCGTCCAGTTTGAACAATGGATCAGAAATACAAAAGCCCGACGCCCGCCCGCCCGCCTTTAACACCCGGGAAAAAAACCCGGTACCCATTCTACAGAGAGCTGGGTAGACCCTAGGACCCATTTGGAGGAGATTTGAGCGTGGAAAAATTCCTTCCCTCCACCGAGGCTGGGAATCGAACCCGTTACCTCCAATCCGCAGCCATGCGCCTTTACCCACTCGGCGACCGGGCTCTATAAGATGTATTAAGGTTCAGAAATAAAAGAACAAATAAGACATGACAACAACTTTTTTATTTGTAATAGAACATTTTAGTCCAAACTAAGGAGTTACTTACAATTTAAAATAAAGAATTTTGAATCACCCTGTAATATTGACACTTATAGCAAGAACAGTCAAGATAAAGGAAATGAGAGATTCAGGAAAATTTCCTTGAACTATTTAAGTGTGAAGATCAATAATATGTGTGATTTTAATGTATAATAAATTTGTTGTTTTTTGAAGCACTAGTTAAGTAACTTTAATTATAATAATTGAAGACATATGAATTTATTTAAAGTGGAAAAAGGAGGTTAATATTTTATAAGTAACTCTGCTGGATACATACTAAGGCATTACATGATTTAAATATCGTTAGTACAGGATAGTCACCATATAACAAGTTGTTATCAGTTTTTGATATAATAAGTTTTTCCAGACACTTAGGTTAATAGACTCAGTCTAATTATTTTCTTTTCTTTCCTTTCTAATAATACTAATTCTTAACCTGAATCCTATGGAATTCTTAACCTGATATCGCGTTCTGAGCTTTAGTCGAGGGGTTTGTCTGGCTGATGAGTCCATAAAGAGGACGAAACGGCCCCTCTTAGATGAAACCGCAGGGGCGAAATCTTTTGAATTTCTTTTGTGCTTTGTTGATTTTTTGCTTTATGTTTATATGGGCACATTATTTTATCATATAAATACTTGTTATTAAACAAATGTAAGGAATTTATTTTAAAATTAAAAAACAGCTTTTTCTGTATAATAAACAGTTTTTTGTTTTAAACTATAGCGAGAACGATTGCCTTTCACGTTGATCGTCAATAAGGGTAAATCTCGCTGAGGAGTCAAAAAAGGACGAAACAGCTGTCCTAGATTCCTGTTAACGATTGCTGAAGGCGTGAGTGAAATGTGCAATCTCTTTTTATATTTCAGTTTTTTGCACGTTAAACTCTTCCACGTATAACCAGTTAAAAATTTCTTTTAATTTAAATAGCAAAAACATTAACGGAGAAATTAAGAATTGTGGCGAAATGTCTGAATTCCAATGGTCAGTTAATAAATCATCATCTCTAATTATTGTGTCAAACATAATAGAGCTCTGAACCAGAGACGTCTGTAAACTTATAATAATGAATAAATAAAAGTAATGCATTAAAAAAAAAAAACAGAAATTATCGTCAATTCTAAATTTTATTTTGTCGATAATTCGTTTTATTTCATTTACGTTTCTACAGTATTAAATTAGTAAACTCAGACTCTTGTCTATTTTTTTTTTAATTATAAAATATTCATCTAATATTCCTTAAAAAAAAAAATTTTAAAAAGCATTTTATTAGACGTTTCTTAAAACATCATTGAAGCATTTAGATGCCCTAAGTTCGGAGCTCACGTAAATCGCTTAAAATAAATGTTTTTTAGTTTTCTGTCTTTTGATTATTTTTTTTTTTGCTTTCTATCGAACACCTTTTTAAACAGTATTCTTACATTGATAATCCAAATTCGTTCATTTAATTAAAATTCTTAAATGGAAAACTGAAGCTTTCTAGTTCTATGGTACATATGACACAGAAGTGCTAGGAAACATACAGAATGCAAACTGGCTGAATACATTTCTGGATTCACAGAACTAAAAATCTGTCGTTAGACTTTGTCCTGAAGGCTTCATCAAGTGCAAGAAGTCCAGTTGTTTGTATCCATTTAACATCTTCACAAATACGAACTTACGGTAACCAGATTTTTCCGACGTAAGTCCGGAACTGAGAATTTTCACAACCAAAAAACGACTTTAACAGCCAAGGAAGCCCTTCCCCCACACATTTTCACGATTATTTACAAAATCTGTGACTATTTTTAGAATCCGGAACAACCTGTGAGCACCAGCCTATTTTATACTCATAGAATGATGGTTGTATTTTAATGTTCAAAAATCATAAACATATTTACATTAAAACAAAAAAACAAAAATCAAGAAAATTAGATTCACAAGATACTCATTGCACTTACGTTCTGAGAAATACCGATTCGATTCTCCAAATAATAAAAAAATAAATTTACTTTTCCTATTTCGTAGTTATATACCATTTACCATGTATAATGGTTAATAGCCAAAAATTGAATATAGACTTTCTATCACCTATTTGCATCTTAATAATTTTAATGTCCACCTTTTTTTTTTTTTTTTTGAAATTGCTAAATGTACAATAGAAAAATATCGCGATAGCGGTAATGGGAATTCGTCTTGTTTACATAGGAAAAAGAATCATTTGGGCGCGGAGGGATACTTTCAGATGCTAGGTGAGACGCCACTTGGTGTGATTCGGCCCCATAACTATTCCTGTATTATCAGGTTAGGTCTGTTTTCAGTATAGTTTGGAAACTTTAATCAAAAATATGCAGCAAGGCCTAAGATATCATCTACCATAAATATAACAATTTAATATGGCAAAACGTCACTTGAATCTTAATATTAAAGGTTACCGCCTCTATTGATATACTGTCGTATTATATACATATCCTGTATTTATGTATGTATACATATACAGAGTGTTCTTTTTATCTGAAGACATTGAAATATCCCGAAAACTACAAATCGGATCAGAAAACTTTATAATTAAAATTTGTTCGTCTCGGAAAGGGCATCCAATGATACCAAATTCGACCCCCCCCCACCTCCCACTCCCTATCAGGTGAGGGGTTGGAAAGAAAACGTAAATAGAAACCCCCATTTTTTTATTGCAAATTCGGATTCTCCAGAAAATTTCACAGTGATTTGATGTACTGTACGTCGGGGTTGCTCGCAGATGGTGCTGTAATCGACAAAAATCAAAATGGGTAAAACATCATTGAAAATTGGGGATATCTCAAGAAATAAAAAATCATATGAAATCATAGAAATAAAAATGTAGACATATGTGATATTTATCAAAATGCTATCCAATGACACGTGAATTAACCCCCCCCCCACCATGCTGCGAGAGTGGGAGAAGCAATTATTTCATAACTTGTAATGTATTCCGTTGTGTCTCTTCTTTTTCTTGTCTCACATATCGGAGTGTTTTGTCCAATTACAGTAAGTGTTCAAAAATACAACCTTCAACTTCAATACACTTATTGATCCTGTCTTCAAATGATTGTACACAGGACAGAAACATCTCTGCGGGAATTTCAGCACAGGCGTTTCTTATGCGTTGTATCATGTTTTCACGGTCTGTTGGCACTTGTTGATAAACCTTAACTTTTAGATAACCCCACAGAAAGAAATCCGGAGATGTCAAATCAGGCGATCTAGCACGCCAATTAATAGGGGCACCTCTGCCAGTCCACCGACCATTGTAATCACGGTCTAACACTTCCCGTGCATGAGTTATGCGCTGACGTGAGTTATGCGCTGGGCAACCGTCATGCTAATACCATATACTTTGTCGAACGTCCAAGGCAACATCCTCACATAGTATTGGTAGTTCCTGTTCCAAAAAAGTTCGATATCTGATTCCATTCAAAGTACCTTCAATAAAATAAGGACCAATGAGTTTGTTCCCTATGATTCCACACCAAACGTTAACTGACCAAGGACGTTGATGTTCAACTTGTCGTAACAAGTGGGGATTTTCTACACTCCAGTAATGCATGTTATGCCGATTAATGCTACCTTGGTTTGTGAATGTAGCCTCATCTGAAAATAGTATATTAGCAAAGAAATTGGGATTACTTTGCAGTTGTTGAAGAGCCCATTCACAAAATACTACTCGATTATGAAAGTCTTCACCATGAAGTTCTTGATGCAGTGAAATGTGATATGGATGATACCTACAATGATGCAATATCTTGACAGTACTACCTAGGGACATTCCGGAATTGCGTTGTAATTGCCGAGTGCTTATCAGTGGGTTTTGATGAACAGCTGCTAATACAGCTATTTCATTAGCTTCTTCTGTAACAATTGTTCTTCGTTTCCTTTTCTTGGTTTGTACGCTGCCATCAGAGATAAAGGTATTCACAATTTTGTAAAAAAAAGAACGAGAGCGAACATTATCTGGAAACCGCTCAGCATACAAGGCAACAGCATCGTCAACATTTCTCCTACATTCATCATAAATCAGAATCATTTCAATTTTTTCTTCTACGATTGCACGATTCATTGTCCACTTGCAATTCCGTTCTACTGTAGAAATGAAGGGTAGATGTGCAGGCAATAAAACTTACTCACGTAATGAAAGTTATAGAGATGCTTTCAGTTCTAATTCTGAAAGATAAATGAGCTCTGCACTGCCTTTTATGACGAGCAGTCCCCTTTTTGTTTTGTCGGAGGAATACAACGTTGAGAATGGGATTTCCCATTACAAGTTATGAAATAATTGCCTCTCCCACTCTCGCAGGTGGGGAGTTAATTCACGTATCATTGGATAGCATTTTGATAAATATCACAACCGTCTACATTTTTATTTCTTGAGATATCCCCAATTTTCAACAATATTTTCCCATTTTGATTTTTGTCGATTACAGCGCCATCTGCGAGCAACCCCGAAGTACAGTACATCAAATCATTGTGAAATTTTCTGGAGAATCCGAATTTCCAATAAAAAATGGGGGTTCCTATTTACGTTTTTCTTCCCAACCCCTCACCTCATAGGGGGGGTGGGGGGTCGAGTTTGGTATCATTGGATGTCCCCCTCCGAGACGAACAAATTTTAATTATAAAGTTTTTTGATCCGATTTGTAATTTTCGGGATATTTCAATGTCTTCAGATAAAATGAGCACCCTATATATATATATATATATATATATATATATATATAAATATAATACAGGGTGCTGAAAAATTCGTGTGTAATATTCAAACCACGTATCGGGGCATGGCTAAGAATCAATATATTCCCAATGAACACATGTCCGAAAACGCCCCATTAAGGCGCTAGGTGGTCCTAAAGCGAGCCTTTGCGAGAGAACATATCCTTTGCTACACCATAAGAAATGTTTTGTAGGCGAGCCCACACACTGATCTGTTATTTAAGGCTTGAAACAGAGAAGGCATTTTCTTCTCGAAAATTTGCTTTTTTTTATTAAATGTAGTGTTACATTTTAATTTTGTTGTGATGTTAGAAAAGGTTTTTAGCTGTTGGAAGTTGGCTTCATAATTTGCCTCATTCCGAATTGAACTCTGTATATGCCCTTGCAATTTACTATTTTCTACTTGAATTTTGAATGTGTCCCATTTCATTGGAATGGTTAGGATTTCCTAGGACACCTTAAGCTTTTTTTCTCGTCTTGGAAATTGGAGACTTAGTGAAAACTTATCATTAGCTACGATTAGCAACAGTTAAATAGCATAATCAATGCAATAGATAAAATACTTTAATTATTCTTTCCACAATAAATTCTATTATGAAATAATTTTAACTTTTAATTTTATGTGAATTGTTAAATGTCGTTTTTCACAATTGAATGTTTTCAAAATGCAATTTCTGTGATGGTGCTTCAATGTTTTTGTTTAAATGAGTGTCTATAATATTATTGATCCTCAATTTAAGAACAGATATCTTAAACAACTGTATGCGGGATGTCTATAAAATAATTTACTATTATTTTTACATTGTTATACTTCTCTGTTAAGCAGATATCCAAATAGTTGTTCAATGAACAGCCAATGTTCAGTCATAATTATCATTTTTAGAAGCATAATTCATTGGAAAAAATTATGTACAGGGTGTTGCAAAATTCGTGTGTAATATTGAAACTACATATAGGGCCATGACTATTGATCAATATATTCCTA
This sequence comes from Thereuonema tuberculata, assembly GCA_023159025.1. Lineage (NCBI taxonomy): Eukaryota > Metazoa > Arthropoda > Chilopoda > Scutigeromorpha > Scutigeridae > Thereuonema > Thereuonema tuberculata. Next base: position 10,018 of record JAFIDM010042285.1, read on the forward strand.
ATGAACCCATGTCCAGAAACGTCCCATTAAGGCGCTAGGTGGTCCTAAAGTGAGCCTTTCCGAGAGAATATATCCTTTGCTACACCATAAGAAATGTTTTGCAGGCGAGGCCACACAATGATCTGGGGTGCTATTAGTTTTGCAGGCGAGCCCACATATTGATCATTATTTTATGACTTGAAAAAGTTTTCTTCTCGAAAATTTGCTTTTTTGATATTAAATGTAGTTTACATTTTAATTTTGGTGTGATGTTAGAAATATTTAACGGTAGAGGCTGTAGGAGAAAGGATCTACTAAGGAAATATGGGAACTTTACTTATAAAAAACCTTTTCCTTCAAAATCTTGAGGGAAAGGGGAGGGAGACCCAAAATGTCCATCCAAGGTACAAAAACAAATTGGGTCTATCTATACATTTCGAGGTTTTAGGGTTGGGGGAGCTGAACCCTTCGGCCTTCTCCCTATAAACGCTTTTGTACTGTGTAACTAAATTTACAGTTAAATTTTTTCAAATTCAAAGAAGGTAAACTTTTAATCTGGGGGCACGGCAGTAACCCCGCCAAGGAGAGCCGAAGGCCGGAAGGGCACTACATATCTTTTCTGGAAGCGTTATTTTCGAACCCTTATAGCTTCGGCCTGGATAATACTAGAGAGCTCAAATTTTCAGGATAAGATGCAGTTAGCAGACTAAAATGAAATGCGCTAAGTTTCATTTATTTAGCTTATATACTTTGGATTTTATTAATACCTAAAATACGTCGATTCCGTCACTCACTGACTCATGATCATCAAAACCTCTAGGTACTTCCTGAAGTCCTAGAAAGCTGAAATTTGCTATGCAGGCTAGAATTAGCACACAACAACATCAAAATTAAGAAATCCATAACTTTCACCCTCCAACCTCTCATAAAGGGGTGGGGTCTGGTTATGTATTATCGAACCCTCATAGCTTCGGCCTGGATAATACTAGAGAGCTCAAATTTTCAGGATAAGATGCAGTTACTATAATAATGAAATACGCTAAGTTTCCATTTATCTAGCTTTTATATTTTGGATTTTATTCAGATCTGAAATATTTCATATCCTCAATGCTTCGGCCTAAATAATACTGGAGAGCTCAAATTTTCAGGATAAGATACAGTTAGCAGACTCATGAAATACGATAAGTTTCATTTATCTAGCTTTTATACTTTGGATTTTATTAATATCTAAAATACGTCGATTTCGTCCATGATTCACTGACTACTGACTGACTCATGATCGTCATGAACTCTAAACACCCTACCGTAACGTCATTGTGACGTATTAGTTAATTGCAACGTCATCGTGACGTATCAGATTATTGTTATCATTGTTAAGCACACTCGTGTGTTACCAGAGTGATCCTAGAGATGTAATCTCCATACATGTCACATTAAATTGTGTTCTTGTTAAAACTTACATTATACTTTTAATGTTATTTTTTAACACAAATGTCTTAAAGTTACACAAAGACATTACATGGTGTCAGAAGTAAAAGCTAGTTTATTCTCCCAAAACATAGAATAAAGCTGAATCGGAAACTTCAATTGAGAAGCCGTATGGAATAAGCCTAACCACCATGATGCAAGATTCCGTTGTGTCTGGATTGCGTCCGCCGTCGCCGTTGAAAATATCATCGGAAAGTATGGATAAAACATGGAAATTGTGGATACAACAATGTGATTTTTAGGCAACAGCAGTTGATTTATATCTTCGCACGCCAAGTAAGCAGGTAGCATCATTTCTTACAATTATAGGGTCGGAAGCAATGGCAGTATACAATACTTTTGAGTTATCAGAAGATGATAAACTAAACTTAGAAGTGATTAAGAAAAAATTTGAGGAAAAGTTTGCTCCGAAACAAAATGAGTCCTATTCTTCATGGTTATTCGATTATCAGCTAAAACAAAATGAAAATGAAACTTTTGATGAATTTTTGACTAATGCTCAAACATTAGTTAAACAATCACTAAAGAATTATGGTACGTTGGAGAACAGAATGCTACGCGATAAAATCGTAGGTGGAGTCTTTAGTGATTTAGTCCGAGAAAAATTATTAGCTGAACCTAAATTAGATCTGACTATGGCAATTTTAATCTGTCGTAACTATGAAGCTGCCAGCCGACAGGTTACTGCTATGAAAAGTACAGATAGTCATGCACATCTTGTAAATAAACTTTCTATAAAAAATGCTAATAAGACGGAGAAAGAAAAATTTAACAGTGAGAGAAAATTTAACTGTCGAAGATGTGGTACCATGCATAAAGCAAGGCATTGTATAGCTTTTAATAAGACATGTAATAAATGTAATCTCAAAGGTCACTTTGCGTCTTTTTGCCGCACGAAAACAAATAGAAAGACGACTGAGGAAATTGTTGTAGAGAAACATTTATACGTTGAACAGGTGAATAACAAAGAAACTCCTGATGGTTTATATGAAACTATACATTTTGGAAAAGGCTTAAGAGTCAGGATGAAACTAGATACTGGTGCTCAATGTGATCTTACAAGCAGTAAATTAGCTCGCAGTATTAATGTTGCTATTATGCCTTCCAAGATAAGACGACTTATCACTTTTAACGGTAGCAAATTAGATGTCACGGGAGAAATTAAAGTCAATTGCTAAATAGAAAATAACACCAGTTTTGTTAGTCGTAAATCAAGATGTAACACCGATATTGGGATACAAAACTTGCATGGAATCAGGATTGATAGTTAGAGTGCAATCATCCTATATTCAGCCAGAGATACCCAAAGCAGTATTTGAAGGTCTGGATAAAATTAACACTTTTGTTTACGACATTGACTTTATAGAGAATCCAAAGTTTGTAGTGCATTCCCCACGACGCATACGGTAAGCATTGCGATCACAAGTCAAGAAAGAACTTGATCGGATGGTTCAATTAGATGTTATTTCGCCAATTAGAGAGCCAACACCTGCAGTAAGTCCGATAGTTGTTGTTCAACAGAAGGACAATATTAAAATATGCATGGATCCGAGTGACCTAAATAAACAAATTTTACGTCGTCACTACCCGCTCAGAACTATCGAAGAGATCGCAGCTAGAATGACAAATTCTAAATATTTTTCTCTTCTTGATTGCAAAAAGGGATTTTGGCAGATTCCGGTATCAGAACATACTAAGAAATACTTAGCGATTAACACACCTTGGGGCAGATATACATTCAACAGGCTACCATTTGGCATTGCATCAACTCCCGAAGTATTTCAGCAAATAATCAGCACGTTATTGGAAGGAGAAACTAACTCCATTAACTCTATGGATGATATTATTGTGTTTGCAGATACGTTAGAGGAGATAAAGAAACTTACTGTGCGAATTGTTAAGAAGCTTTTCAATGCTGGAGTTAGACTTAATCGAGATGTTTTATGTAAACTCCATAAGATGTAAAGGCATTGCAACATCTGTTGGGAGTGGTAAATTACTTAACAAAATTTATTCGAAACCATTCGGAATTGACTGCTCCGTTGAGAAAATTACTATTGAAAGATACACAGTGGTACTGGACTGAAGAGCAAAACGATGCTGTTTGTTCAATCAAGAAAGTTCTTAAGTCAGCACCGGTGTTAGCTTTTTATAATGGGAGTAAATTCTCCTGTCACTTTATCAGTAGATGTCAGTTCTACAGCTGTTGGTGCAGTTCTTCTTCAGAATGGCAGAACTATTGCATATGCTACACAGTGTCTTAATAAAGCACAAGTAAATTATCCGCAAATCGAAAAAGAAGCTCTAGCAATTTGATTTGGTTGCAAACGTTTTCATGAGTATGTTTATGGAAAACAACTTACAGTGGAAACAGATCGTAAGCCTCTAGAAACTATAGGTAAAAAAGATGCTGATGTCTGCACCGTTAAGACTTCAGAAAATTTTGTTTGATGTACTTCCTTATGATCCGAAAATTGAGTATAAGCCCGGAAAGCAAATATCTATACTTGATATACTTAGTCGAGATTGCATTGAGACAAAAGGCAAAGAGTTAGAAGACTATGATTTGGCAGTTAATCTGGTCTTCTAGAGCATTAAAAGAATTACGTGAAGCTACGTTAGCTGATACAGAACTTAATGATTTGAAACAAATAATACATAAAGGATGGCCTACAAATAGTACAAGTTTGCCAGATCACTTAAAAAAGTATTGGAATTACAGAAATGAATTGAGTTACCATGATGACATACTTGTTAAAGGTAATACCTCTAATACCTAAAAGTCTGCACAATAAATATTTAAAGATAATACATCAAGGACACTTAGGTATGCAAAGTTGTCTCCAACGAGCCAAGGAAGCGGTGTTTTGGAACAACATGAAGAGGGACATTACTGACTTCGTAATCACATAATGTGTGAAGCCATTTAAATGTGAGTAGAACTGTTAAAATTAAATCACACAATGTGCTAAGCCATTTAAATATGAATTTAAAAACATTAAGTTTAAAAAAAAAAAGTTGTAACGTCTTCATGACGTATCAGATTTTTGTTATCATTGTTAAGCACACTCGTGTGTTAGCAGAGTGATCCTAGAGATGTAATCTTCATACATGTCACATTAAATTGTGTTCTTGTTAAAACTTACATTATACTTTTAATGTTATTTTTTAACACTAATGTCTTAAAGTTACACAAAGACATTATGTTGGTCAAAACGTATGCCTTGGCATACTCCATATCCTTTACATAACTCCATGGGATTGTCTGCGTAACAGCCACGAAACGGCCAAGCCATACTTTTTGACCAAAATATAGGGTTTTCTGAGTTAGGGCTTGTAGAGTTAGGCCTTGAGATTTAGGGGCTTGACTCTACATGAGATCTCATATCTTTTTAACAGTGAAAGCGTTAGGAGCATGTGAGTCTTGGCAACTTAGTTTATATGAAATGTTTTGGGTGGGATTAAAATTTTTTAAATTATAAAGTATTAAAAATGATAACTACAAAATCATTAATTATAAAATCTGTTAGTGGAAGCAGATATTGTAATTAGAAGTATAGAGAAATAGAAAGAATTTTTTGTTTGTTTGTTATATTGTAGTATGTAGATACGCGAGGCGTGGCCAAACAGAGGCTGGTGAGACACATGACTTTTTTGATGAATCGTTCTGCAGCTCGCGGAAATACGTTGTTGAGCAATTTTTTACATCACAATTAATGTAAAAGATTAATAAAAAATTTTCAAGCTTCATGATTATTTACCCTGGTATAAATTGAGAATCTACTGAATTTAAAAGTAAGTTTAATGTTCCTGCAGTCTTAGAAATAAATATTACTGTATAAATATAAGTTATTTTCTAATATTTACAGAAAATGCTTGTAACAAAAGTTCCATTAACAATAAAAACATGTGGGAAATCATATCTTGCGCTTTTATAAATATCATGTTTGTTGAATGTTGTTCTGACAAGGGAAGTGCGTTTCTTCGAAAGCTGAGAATCGCACCAAAATGTGCTTAGAATATAAATCACTCATCCCTAAAACAGTGGTATGAGTCATTCCCTTGCAAAACTCTATTGTCTCTAGCGCCATCCGACGGTGTCATGTTGTACCTGCACTACTTGTATGAATAGTATATCTGCATAAATTATTTTATGCACAGAGAAATATATCAGTAAAGTCACGACATTGAAATATGTGTATTTTTGGTCCTATTATATCGATATTTTGTTTCTTTGCGTTACCAAAGTTTCTCTCTTGGACCTTCAATAGGTGATCATTCAAATGTATCTCGTGATAAGTCGTGCAGTTTTGCCTGAGAATGACTTACACCACTGTTTTGGCATGAGCGATTTATATTCTAAGCATACTTTCGTGCAGTTCTCAGCATTCGAAGTCACGCACTTCCCTTGTGAGATACGCCGACAACTTCAATTTACAGTTTTGTTTTTTTTTACATTTCCTAAAAATTAAATTTGATCTCACACTACTGCAATTTGACTTTTACTTAGAAATTTTTTAGTTTGGCTATTTGGAAGATCATTTAAAATTTCAATGAAATACTTTAAATTTTTGGTTAGATTAGGTAAATCCCAATATGATTCATTGGAGCTGTGGAGATAAGACTCCCAACGTTTCTTTGACCTCGGAAGGTCAGCCCAACATTATGAGGTCGGATGGTCAGTCCAACGCTTGCCCAACTGTATCTCCTAGAAAGAAATCTAATTTCCATTCTGCAGAGGACTTGGTTAACCTTAGGACCCATTTAGAGTAACTTTTTGATATTTCCTCGAAAAGCTTTCCTAATATTAAAATTCTTTTTAAGTTTAATATTACTGGTATTTACCCTATTCCCTTTCGCATTTAATCACATTCTTTGAATTTCCTACCATTTGTTCCTTATTTCCCATCCTTGTAATACTATTGGATTGTTGTAATACCAAATATTCGAATTCACGTATTTTAACTAATGTTTATAAAAAAGATAAATGGAATGATGTATTTGAAAACTATCTTACTCTATTTCTTGAAGAATTTTGATGACTTCAGGTGACAGTGTTGCTTTGCTACTAACTGAGAAGTTCATGTCATCATCAACCAATAGACATACACTTAAGTAATTGAATTCAACGAACTTGAAGTTTGGGAGTACTCGGCTTAATATCAATTCAGGATGATACTTGTAGTTTGGACAGTCCAAAATGAAACGTATGGGGACAAAATTGTGTGTAACTTGTAAAGAGAGAGAATTGTTTCCTATACAGTGCAGTTTAAATCGATAACTAACTCCTTGGACTTCCCCAGCTTCATCACAGTAGCAATTTGTTTGTGGGCAAATGCCATTTTTACACAGTAGGTCTGAGCACTGTGATAACGGGTGTTTCAGATTGGAATTTGAGAAACTTGAACTGACAACAAATAAAATAAGCAGACCAATAACATTCATCAACGTGAAATAATTCATCTTCTTTTAGGTCTTGATCTTCCAATATTTTTCTGAAAAATATAATAAAACAAAAA
>JAFIDM010042286.1:0-17002 GCA_023159025.1 Thereuonema tuberculata
TAGCAGCCCAACGATTAAGGTACTTCCGGTTCGACAACGATGATGCTTCTGAAATCTCGCAAAGATCTGAAGTCTCGTTAATTGTTCTCATATTTTAAATCAGTTACCGAAGCGCATTCTCTTAGCGATTTCAGAAGCGCAACAGTGAAATGGTGCCTTGGCGATTGTTGTTGTAGTCCCGTGCCATGCTCTGCCGTTGGTGTGAAAGTTGAGTTTTATCTCCTGCTAAGATTTTCTATAAATATTTTGGTTTTTAAATTTGAAATCTGTTGTTCGCTTTTATTTTCACTCTTGCCACTCAAGAATATTACCGTAAAATGTCGATTATTGACGCATAATCCGAATAACTACATTTCAAGTTAATTAAACATTCTGAAAGTACATGTTCCAGTGCCCATAAGACTCTAGGATGTAGTTTTAATATAATAAATTTAAAATGTCTGAATTTCTTTTAATAAATTCTGCCATTTTTCGCTTTTTATACTGTCTTTTTGAAAATAGTTTTGATATCTACTCTACCTTTTTTTTTTTAATATCCCATAAACCATAAATAATAATTAGGATTTAGTTAAATTTCGTTAGGTTATGTAGTATGTGAAGTAAAAAAAAAAACAAAAAAAAAGGAACAAGCTACTTAACCCGATCAATATTGTATATAAAATGTTTTTTTTTTATGTACGTATTCTAAAATCCGCCTATTCGATTATTTGTCATGGTCTTGGTTCCGTATCCAGAAGGATAATCGAGGTTCTACTGTATATTCCCATGCTGGTGATGTAGGAAGTACGAGATATTTTTTTGTTATTATTTTAAATCATTACACAACATTTTAAATTCACAGAAATACTACTTAAGAGAAAATAGATCAATGACAGCAACCTTTTCGTCGATCTCATCGTCTCTGTACAATTTTGAAAGAGCAGAATTTTTTAAGAAATATTTTGCATTGCAATCAGTTGTCGATATGAGGCACAATCTGTCCCGTACATCAGAACTTTTTGTACCCGTTTATTTACTCGAACTACGGTATTACAATAAGGTTACTACGAACCATAGTGTTTGGATTTAATATAATTTAATTCCTTAGACAATTCTATTTATTTAAAAAATATTTTTTTTTTTTTTTTTTTTTTTCCTATTAATCAAAAGGGTCGTACCAAAAACATGACCAGGGTTTCTCTCAAACTGCAATTGAATCAAAAATTTCAAAAGTCAGGGAGGAATAAAATCGCTGACATTACCTATTGCGCCCTACCTGTGACTCAAATTGTCAAATACTGATTTACAAAAATCTAGAAGAATCGTGCAGGATTTAACAAGATTTTTATTCGCACAGTTTAATCAAATACTTTACATTAAGAGAATTATTGGAGGAGAGACTTATTAGAGTTAAAATGATGTGTCATCAACTACTGTATGAAATCTAACGACAACAACAATAGTATCATCCGTAGCCCACAGCGAAAGGAGCTGGGATCGATTCCCGGACAAGCTTGGTTTGTTTTTTTTCCCGCGTTGCTTTCAGGCGAACCCTAGAGTTAACCCAGCCTCTAATGAATGAGCAAGTTTATTTCCCAGAGGCTAAAGACTGATATTGTTTAAGAAAAGTTTCAACTTTACATGAATAACACTTGGGAGTAGCTAATATTCTCCAAAAAGAAAGTTTCTCTTTACTTTCAATGTAATACAATTTAAAAGAAAATGAAACTAATTAAATTTAACTTATTTTCTTTCAGTTCAACGTGGACCAATTACAACTTTGTCGACGAGTGATGTTTGGAAATGACTGGTCTTAACTACTTCGTGGGATTTTCTCATTACATAATTTTTAGTGATCCATTTGGGAGTTATTGTGAGAGCGACCAAAATCGGTAGCTATTGCATTTGTCCTGTCCGTCCACCCCTAACAGCTCCCGAACGGAGAATCGGATCTACAAACAGACTCCACCAACGTGGTTCATTGACCCAAACAACGTAGGAATAGGGTATTTTCCGGAGACAACGCCCTCGCATGTTCGAGATATTTAGCATTGTTTTCATTGGATTTCCGATATTAGCTTAAATGTTAGAAATGCCACCATCTCATTTCAGTTGTCAGCTATAGCTTGATACTTCACGTCTCGGACTCAAATATTCGGTTGAAATCCGCATATCTACTTTGTTTGTTTTTTTCTCAATGTCCGTGAGGGCTTTTTTTTATTTTTTTCCTAACTTTTTTTTAATTTTTCCTTTCACTAATGTACTTATTAGTATTTTGAATTTTTTTTTATTATGGGTCACCCTTAAATTTATGCTTAAATTCAAGTGTTTTTTCCATGAGATTGTATGAAGATTGTTCAAACCTTGTATAAAAAATATAAAGGATTTATATAGATAAGTGTCTTCTATATAAATAACTGTCTTCTATATAGATGAGATTGGAGCTGCTCGTCCTTTACCCCTGGAAAGAAATCCATTTTTGGTGGTTCTGTGTAGGCTAATAATCGGTAATTACATTTTTAAGGCCTCATTTAATTACAAAGATTAAACCATATCTATTTGGATTTAGAAAATCAATTATATTGAAATCTGAAACTCTACTGTTAAAATTTTGTGGGTTTTAATGATAACAGAATATCTTCAAAATTTATTAATTCTGTTCAGAAAGTTTATGATAGTTTCATTTTTAACTGTTAAATTTAATTTTCTATTAATATAATTTCAGCACCTGCACACAGGATCTAGAAGTAGAACCTAGCAGGACTAATTTCTTGGTATTAAATAAAAAAATTAAAAAAAAATTACAGCCAATTCTAAACAGCTCTCCTTTCCCCTTATATATATATCAGTTTTGATCTGTGACCATGTTCATGAGATCTTTTTTTTTTATACGTCTTAAATACTGAATGCTAAAAAAGCAGATTCTGATGGCAGTTTTTTAGTTCTTCAGTGTTTGGCAATGATTGGATAAACACTATCTCCTCCAAAAAAAATTCCACTGGTATCAGAACTTCATTTAATTTATTGTACAATGAATGTATCTTTACTACAGTCGAACTAGAACAGAATTCCGATTTTTAGAATTTCAATTACGACAAGAAACTGACGAGCGAAACTAAGTACGCGGGTTGAATTAAAGATTTAGGAAAGTTTTTTAGTTATTTTCACTAATCATTTCATTTAGTAATATTTTTATTTTAAACTTATAACTTATTTAAAGATAATAAAGTACATTATTTTCAGATAATTTCGAAAATATAAACGTCAGTGTCCTGATTTTTGTAGTGGTCACACGCCAAGAGAATGACGTTTTACATAGAAAGCGGAGATTTTGACAATATTATAAGAAACTATTTTTAACCTGTATAACTAAAAAGAAAGGACAGTTATCTTTTTCATTTAATGATGAATAACTTACAATGTCAGTTTTAGATTAGTTATGCCTACGGGACATCAAGTTACCCAATTTCGTAGAATCGCCAATATATAAAAATAGTAACTTCCCATTAGGCCTATTAGAATTATTCATGTGCTTTTAGGCTTAGCAAATATCTTGGTAGAAAAAGTCATTAAAAATATGAAAATAACAAAGTTGTAAATAGTTACAGATTTTTTATCACATTAATTTCAAAGGAAAGTTACCTTCTTCACTATCCTCTGATTTCTTCCTTTTATTTGTGGCTAAATTATCTTCATTTTCAGCAGTTCGTTTTTTCTCCATATTGAAAATCGTATGAAAATCGTATTGGGTGTCTCCTAAAAGCCACTTCCGTACAAATATTTAAAATATTCGGAATATCCAGAAACAAGTAATTTTATTACTAAATTTTAAATAAATTTTAAATTTCAATTAAAATGCTATCAGATTTTTTTTTATGAATTACTTTTCGTTTTTTTTAAAGCGAAAATTTAACGTTTTTAAATTTACTTTAAAATTTATACTTTTGTATCAGTCTGCTAATTCTTTTAATATCTGAATCTATTATTAACGGACATTTTAAAATAAGATCTTTTTCTCAGAAATTAAAATATATACATCAATTACCCGGAATGCTTGGGATCTAGAATGTTTCGGATTTTCGATATTTCCGGATTTTAGAATATGGCATGGTAGAGAAGTAAAAATTATTATTTTCACTTTTTATTTCACATAGAAAACATGAATACAAATGGAACAAAGATATATAAATTTATTTATTTAGGTTTAACTACTGACAAATAGAAAACAAAACAAAAACAAAAGGAAAGAAAAGAAAAGAAAAAAAGAAGGCATATTTTCGATTCCCCAGTGATAGAAAGCCAGAAAATTCTTTGACTATGATTCCAAGCAATTAGCATCTTTCTAATGTTTCTTAAATGACCACTGTGCACATAAGCATTCACCACATAGACAGGACATCATCTTTGAAAAGTTCGGGATTTCTGAATTAGGGATGCTCATCGTAGAAAGAAATTGTTTTTATTAAAACTATTCGATCTACAAACATCGGTTTTCATTTTAATATCAAGTTGTTAAACTATATATGCATCACGAATTAAGCATAATTTTAATTCTTAGGGAAGGGCCAAATTCCCAGAAGTCCTTCTCAGCCAATTTTAATAGTACATTTAAAAAAAAGACGGCTTTTATTATCCAGTCGTCAAAAATGAAATAAAAACGACTTTAATTGAGTTCCACCTATCTTATATGGAATCAGGAGCCATCAGATGGTTTTGATCCAAAAGCACCTGTCGGTAAGACTTGAAATGGGTAGCTGCTATTGCCTCAGTTATTACTCTCAAAAAGTTTAGTTTGATAAATATCTGAATTCCCTGAGCACTTTAAATAGAATGACCTAGCACAGCACTTTGCTGTAAAAAGCATTCTCACCTCTATCATGTCTTCTTTGTCTCAATTTACAGTTTGAATAAATTTCATGTTTCATTTTCTGAAATCAAAAAGCCTAAAAAGAAATAATCAAATACAGAATTTGGAAAATATTGCATTAACGTTGTCTCAGATAGTCTTGCATAAAAACCAGTCTATAATCTTTTTTTTTTACTCTGAGTCACAGTAAGTTTCATTTATTGTCTATGAAACAAACAGCATTATTTCAATCTATGACCCTGACCAATACAAAATTACTGCATTTAAGATTAGCAGTCAAATGCAATGTAACTGGCATCTATAATACTGCATACAAATGACTGTAGCAATTAAGACACTAATTGCACTGTGGGATTAGACTAGTAATCTTTTTCATAACAGCCTTTTTTTTTTAATTTCAACACAATCCAAACTCAATGAGACCCCCAAAAAGATAGAAAAAGAAATGTCTCGAACAGTCAACTAAAGATAGAAAAAGAAAAGTGATATAAGCTGCAGATCATCCTTCAAAAATCGTGCTCTGAAAACCGTGAACCCGATAACTGATTCCTGGTATCATAACATGATTTTGGTTGTATGTTGTGTATTGTAACAACACATTCTTTGTTGTTTCAAATAAATTTTGGTCTTTCAATGATTTAATGAGAGCAAGGAATACCTGAAAATAACACCATAACAAATCTACATGTTGAAGCATCTCTCACAATTTCTGTAACATATGCCTTGAAACTTGTGAGATCTCAGTATGTGGACTTCTATTATCATGGTTTAGGTTACCCCAGTACTTTAGAATAATTGGATACAGGGTCCCCATAAGGAGGGAGGGGAAGGTCAGTGGTTCTTCAGCAGTGGGGCCTGACCGTCAAAGGAGCCAAAGCTGAGATCTTAACTAATTCATATTTTTATTTTACGGCTAAGTGATAGCCAAGTCTACATTTAATCCCTATAAACTACTTTTCAGCTTTACCTGTCTGCTTACAGCTATTCTACATTACAATGTGTGCATGGAAAGGTTATGTATTCCAATTGGGACGTTGTACTACACATGCTCAACAATGGATATATTCACGTTTAGGCTAGCCCCGCAGCTGAGACAGTTGAATCCTGTTCCATTTTTGTGAAGGGACTAAATTGTCGGAAGTGAAATAGAACAAACGAGTTTGACCCACGACGCAGCCTTCAGAGCAATCCGATTTTCAGACCCTCAGGCATAAAGATCTTCCGAAGTTCTGAATTGTACAATTAACAAGAGATAGTTAATGGCGACGCAATTCGACTGATAGGTCTATACTAAAATTTGTTTTGTTTTTTCCATTAGGCTGAGACTGCTCTTCCAATGCTACTGTATTCTGTTATTTCGCGAGTTGAGAACCGCTGCTCTAAAACCATTTCATGAACCAGATTGAAGGTCTTCGTGGGAGCCAATGCAAAAATACTGTTTAAATGTATTTTAAATATTACATACAATAATTTTGGTATTTGGTGCCATTTTCTCCCTACACGAAAAGTGGAAACCTCTTATATCTATTTCTGTAGTTCTATAAATATTTTTTTTCTAGAATAGAAGTTGGCAAACATATAAAATATAATATAATATTTCAACATAAACAGAAGATCAGGAATCACAGGACCTACAAGCCAAATAATTTTAATTATTTGAAGACATTTACAAGCATAGGTTTTCGGACTTTTGTCCCACCCTTATGTATTTATTTATTCCAAAAAGGCAGCAGAAATTTTTTTATGTACTTCGGTCTCAGTTCATACCTTCCAACCAAAAAAATATCCAATAGCTTCTCTGCCGTCGTTCCGTCGTTTGTTTATAATTAAAACCCACAAAATTTTAACAGTAGAGTTTCAGAGTAATTACAGGCCTAATCAACATTAATAATTTTCGCAATCCAAGTAGATATAGTTTAATCTTTGTAACTAAATGAGGCCTTAAAAATGTAATTACCAATTATCATCCTACACAGAAGATACTCCAGTAATACTGAAATCCAAAACCAAACGTTAATGTAACGGATGTGAGATATTTCTTATTCCAGCCGAACTTAGTGATTTTCAGATATTCGATATTGCCGGAAGACTTTTTTGGAATCTGGAAAATACTTTTCCAATCTAAAGACACCTATTTCGTTCTCATTGTTTTATTCGTTTAAAGCATATAAGAAATATTTCCTATCTGTATCCTGAAAAAACTATTTATTATGAGAAGCAAAGAAATAAACCGGATTTCTTTCCAGGGGTAAAGGACGAGCAGCTCCCATCTCATCTAATCCCGATGGTTATTGAAACACTGGAGACTATAGCTTCGGCGTCCTCTGAACCACGAGAGGATCTTATGGAAGACCCGTAACTATATACATCCTTTAGATTTTTTATACAAGGTTTCAACATTCTTGATACTATCTCATCAGGGCCGTTTCTACCATTAGGCAAGACTAGGCGGCTGCCTAGGGCGGCCGAAGGACGGATTCCGTTTTTTTTTGGTCGTTAAAATAGGATTGTGGTTTGTTTTTTGTTTTTTTGGCTGCTGAATTGAAGATTCTGTTTTTTTTTTTGGTTGTTAAAATAGGATTGTCATTTGTTTTATTTGTTGGGGGCGGCATTTTCCAGTTCTCGCCTAGGGTGGCAAAATACCTAGAAACGCCTCTGTATCTCATGGAAGAAAACACTTGAAATGCATACATTTTAAATACATTAAAATGTAAGTGAATATACTTTTGTGCTAAAGCGTAAATTTAAGGGCAACCCATAATAATAAAAAAATTAAAAATAATAATAAAAAGGAAGCATATTAACGAAAAGTAAAAATAAAAAGGAAGTACATTTATGAAAGGAAAAATAAAAAAAAAAAAAGTTAGAATAAAAATAAAGAAATAAGTTAAGAAAATAGGAAAAAAAATCCCACGCGGACACTGAGAAAAAAAAGCAAAAAAACAAAACAAAGTAGATATGTGGATTTCAACCGAATATATGACTCCGAGACGTTAAACATCAAGCTACAGCTGACAACTGAAATGAGATACTTGCATTTCTAACATTTCAGCTAATATCGGAAATCCAATTGAAACAATGCTAAATCTCGAACATGGGAGGGCGTTGTTTTCTGAAAATAACCTATTCCTACTTTGTTGCGGCCTCGGAACACGTTGGTGGAGTCTGTTTGTAGATCCGATTCTCCGTTCGGGAGCTGTTAAAGATGGACGGACAGGATAAACACAATAGCTACCGATTTTGGTCGCTATTACAATAATTGCCAAATGAGTCACTAAAAACTATGTAATCAGAAAATCCCACGAAGTAGTTCGTGGACAAAGCTTTAATCGGTAGGATCAACAAGGGGTTGTAATGAGGAGATACAATTTAGTCAAAAGCTAGAAGTAGCCCCCGCAGCACTTACAATTTTTTGGAGTGAGATTTTTCAGTTGAATCCAGTTCCATTTTTGAAGGGACGAGTTTGAACCATGACGCCAACACTGAATATAAAGAAATCTGATTTTCAGACCCTCAGGCATAAAGATCTTCGGAAGGGCTTCCTGAATAGGCCAGTCTAAATAATAAAATTTAAGATATTTCATAAAATTTGCTTTGATAATTAAATAATTTATTTTTAACCTGACTTACTTTTTTTGTGATTTTATTTAAGTTAATGATTGAAAGAATATTTATTAGATTATTTATGTCCCATCGTAACTTTTAAGTATAAGCTTTATTAATAGCTTATAACTTTTAATTACTTGAATATTCAAATCAAAGGTAACAATTTGAATAGCTGACAAGGATTTTATTCAGGTGCGGTGGCTGAAGTAATTCTGAACTTGAAACAATTTCACGCACATTAAATATTACACTACTAATGGCCGAGTGCACCAAAATTCCGTTAACTTTGATCGCTGCTAAAGCAACGATCACTGGCGTTTTTTGTGCAAGTACGGCTAACTCGCTGATCAGATGGCAAATTTTAGCACCTCGGAAACTGGCGAGTTAAATTTGCTGTATTCAATAAAAAATGTCCCGTCAGCCTCTGCGACAACCGATGTTTAAACATGGCTGGCGTCGACCTCGATTGAAACCGACTCCTGTGATTTTGACGAGGAAATAGCTGTATTTATTCTTATTAAATATTCCGAAAATAATGTTAAATAAGTTTATCTACTGTGAAGATTCTTATCGTGACATACCGTATCGACAATAAAAAAATTGCTGTCCACGTGTATTTTTTCTATTCCATGGAGGCTGCCATTTTGTAACATACTGCGCCTATGTACAGAAATCCGGAAGTGACGTTCGTTGTTGTTAACCAATCGCAGCCACTTTTATAAACATTTCGATGTTTAGCGAACATCAGTAAATCACTCGGAAACATTCTTGGTGCACAGGAATTTTAACTTAACGGACTGTTATTCACTATCGCTTCCATAACTAATGACTGCTTGGTTTGCTGATTGGTGCACTCGGCCATTAACCATCAAGAAACAAACCTGATACCACACGCAGAAGACTGTAAACCTGTCTGGAGGAAAAATAACTGGGAAAAATCTCCTACTTCAGTCAGGGATTAAATGCAACTCTTCCATCCCGTAGATAAATGTTTTACCACTTCAGCTACCAGATCTATCATTTTTTTAATCAATGAAAATAAACAAACAAATAAATAAAACTATAAAAAACATTTAATGACTGCATTAAATACAAAAATCATTTAATAATAATCATTAAATATGTTGAAATTTTAAAAACAAATTACTGGGTTTATTTTTTCCAATAATGTTGTTTACATAATTAAATGTCTTATTTTAAGAAACAAATGAAATACATTTCTCAAAGTTTAAAAATCTTAAAGGCTTCGTTCTAACAAAAGGAAATAATAATAATAAACAGTTTACTAAATGAACACCGAATTCAAGATATCAGCAAAATGAGAATAAAATAAGATCACTACGACAATAACATTTACATATTTAGAAATCTATAGTCATTTTTGAAACAACAACACTTATACAAAAATTTGCAAGAAGCATTTTAATGATTTAAACAACTTTTCCAAAATTTATTTTATTGTTAACGAAACATTGTTTTTCAACTCGGTAGTTTAAAGATGGCAAGGAAAGGGATTTAATCATTCATAGAACTTGAATGGGAGCAAGCTGGCTTGGTTCACAATCTTAACATCTTCAAATAATTTTAATATTTAAAATTTAGTAAGGATTTTTTTTTCTTTAAACTAAGGACTTATGTGCTTGACAGCTTTCACCTTCAAAGTAATAACTATGACTGTCATTGTATGCTTATAAAAGAACAACAACTTATCAACTGAGGATTTGTGCTTTTATAAAATCAATTACAAAACAAAGGTGAGGAAATAAATTATTGTTAAAATTGTCTGTTATTTTTTTTTCTCGTCCTCTTGAAATTAGAAATAAGAAAAATCAAAAATTGAAATAAGTCTGTATAGGAGATTCTGAGAGACAATGTTTAAAATAAAATGCAATGAAGATAAGCTATGCTTGATTAATATCTTGCAAATTTCATATAAATTCTATAGGCATAGTAAAAATGATCCATAAAAATTACAACAAAAAAGGCTATACACAGAGCATTTTCATTTCATTCAATTGCAAATACTGCTCACTTTAAAACTATGGGGTCTTATTTCAAACCATTAAAGTATCAAGCAATGATAAACTATGTATGCTAAACTATGTTAAACAAATGGATGATGTACTCGAAATAGATTTGTGTACATATAGTATATAGAGGTACTGTGGGTGGCATTCCCAATGTCACATTGCGAAGTTGTGCTTTCCTTAAACCAGTCTAAGAGCGGAGAGGTTATTGCCTTGCGGGGAAGCACCGGGCAGCTAATATGACATTGGGAATGCCACCCACAGTACCTGCAACTTTATATAAAAACATAAAATTGCATATTTGGCAGAAATTTTGATCACTTACATGTTATTTGAAAGGAAAAAACAATCAATAACTTAATCTATTTCATTTCTGCTTGTAATTCAATATATATTAAGACCAATGCACTTTACTACTGAGATTCCAAATAAAAAAATACGTATCAACTATTTGTGTTGAGCAAGCTAGGGCCTAGATTTTCATAACCTATATTTAATAGGATATATTCTACTATGAAATTTGTGCTGCTCTGTTCACACACAGAAACAAATAGTCTTCCAGAGTATATTTCTCCTTTACTGTAAACACTGCTAATCTTTAATAGTTTACCAAACCATTTGGAACTTTTACATTCATTTGCAAGTATTTAACAGTTGCAAATGATAGGAATCAGTATCAGCCATCTTAACAAGCACTCAGAGTTGTAAGATCTTATAAAAGCAAATGGAGTTACAAGAGATAGATAACCAATTATTTCACATGAATATAAGATTAAAGACTGATGCCATCTTTCACCCCATGACAACAGAGAATAGCAAAGACACACACATTTTGTTCAAACTCCTTCAATATTCGGTTGATCGTGTGAATGAAGTAGACGAGTTTGTGCTCCTTTGTTCACATAAATAAGGGGAAACAATTAAGTCTTCCTGAGTCTTTGCATAGGTCTATGTCTGCTAGACCAGAAACACTGCACTCTGTTATAATACCATTTGGAACTTATCAATTCATTTGTAACTTACAATATGAATTATGATACGTATCTATTACTACCTTTGAATTTTGTTGAGTTTCATTTTTATGGCAGTGGGGAAAAGCAGATAGGCAGTTATCCATAAATTCTCTAAGTGCAATATAAAAAAGAAAGACAGAATTGTGCCTCGTTTCAGAAAAAGGTATAATTTCCATTTGAAAATATCAGCTTCTATTCGTAGGCTTATCCGTATCTGATTAACAACTGAGGTCTATATTTTTAAACAATGGACAATATTCTTTACTCCAAAGAAAAGAAAAATACTATCACATCTCGTCTCCCAAATAGAAAAAGTGCATCCGTCTTTATAACAGACTCCAGTGCCTCCCAAAATAAAATGAAATAAAAATTTTAAAATTTCAAACATAAATTTAATGACAATATTTTGCAATATGCCTTTTTTTTACTTACAAAAGCTTCCTAAAACTTAAAATTTCTGAAGACTGAGCTATCTATTCAAGTTATATACAGTAACTGCAAATATTTTTATATATAACATATTTGCTATACATATGCAAACACTTTATTGGTTTTCACAGAAAGCATTTAAAAAAATATCGTATGACCACAAACTACACTGAATTTAAAATTATAACTTACTGTAAAGAAATTAAAAAACTAAATGACTAAGAAACCCATTAAAAGTTTGCAGCGCATATTAAAATGTATGAAACACGTAAGTTTCAAATAAAATTATTCATCTTACTTTTCCTCTCTAACATACTGATTGTCAATTGCAAGTTAAGTTTAAAAATCTTAAAAGTTTCAAATTGTCGCCAATAAAAATACCTTTTTTTGTACTTTCAAATTTCATATTGGGTGTTGCAAACTTTTGTTCTTATAACTATTTGTTATACATTAAACTGTGGCCAGGTTTTAAATATACATATACTATTGAATATACAGAAATACATACTACCGGTATTGAATTCTTAGTGTAATAACTAAATCAAGATAAAAACAATTTATAATACTACTTCTCCAAACTGATGCTCACAGAGCACAAAAAATCAATCTTTTCTTTTCATTATTTATTACAGCATTTGGGTCATAAAATTCTTTTTAAATTTTTGTTTACATTGATGGGAGTGCTATTTCAGATTTCTTGATTATCATTTTTTTTTCCAATTTTGGAAGAACTGATAACCTTAT
Organism: Thereuonema tuberculata; assembly: GCA_023159025.1. Classification (NCBI taxonomy): domain Eukaryota; kingdom Metazoa; phylum Arthropoda; class Chilopoda; order Scutigeromorpha; family Scutigeridae; genus Thereuonema; species Thereuonema tuberculata. Next base: position 12,666 of record JAFIDM010042286.1, read on the forward strand.
CACATGGAACTGTTTAAACTTTTTACAATTTCAAGTCTTAAGACGTAAAAAAAAAAGATGGAAAACATTACCTAAATTTTAAGAAATACTGTTTGAACAAGTTTAATAAGGTTAATAGTTCATACTGAACTCTTTTGTGGTGGCTCCCACTCAGTCTTCTAGACCTTTCTTCGGGCTAGATAGGCTATTTCGGCTCGAGTCACCGTGGCGCGCGGACTTCCCCACTTTCGCATTCGCAAATTTCTCTTCAGTATCTCGTGCTCGGCATCGACCACGTGTTCGGCATCGGTTTCTAACTCATTCTTTAACGTTTTAGGCTTTTCTGTTTCCATACTTGAGATAGGGGGATTCGAACTGAGTAGATTGTCTGATTCTGCCTCAATCTCTTTTGATTGGTTTGGTTCCAGCAGAAGATTATCTGTTTCTTCTATTTGGGAAATCAACTCAAAATAGTTCTAATTGGGAAAACAACTCAATCAAGTCGCTCACTTCCTTCTCGATAGTCTCTCTCGTGTCTAGCAACTCATTCCCTTCTCTTCCAGGCAACAGATCTGCTCGAGTCAAAAGGAGGTCAAGCTCCTCTTTCTCAATAGGAGAATCTTTTACTTCGTCATCCATTTCCTCCATATACTTCATTGTAAGGAAATCAGAGAGTTCTGCTGATTTCTCAAAGAAGTCTTGTTCTTTCTTCTCTAAACAAGCAAGGTCAGAAGATATGGAACCTAAGTAAATCTCCTTCTCTTTAGACTCATCGACAGTGGAAAGTTCAGTTAACTCTTTACACATTTCATTGTCTTCGTCTATGTAATTTAACAGCTCGTCTGAAGATTTCCTAAACTCATTATCCTCCATTTCCAAACTGGATAAACTATCAAGTTTTCTTCTCAACTCTTTGGCTTTTTCCGTAAGATTGAGCTCGTCACAAATATCTTCCGAATCTCTTACACTACTTTGCATGAGAGATAGCTCCTCACATTTCTCATTGAAGTTCGCTTCTCTCAACAAATCAGCGCAAGGTTCAGATTCACCTTGAGAAGGTGTCTCATCTTGATCTTTCTCCTCCTCAGTAAGCTGATTGAAGCCATCTTCTAATTCTTCATTTCGAGTTTTTCCTTCGACTACATCTTTAAATGACGTCACCGACTGTTCTAATGACTTCTGCACTTTTTCAGATTTTCTCGTGAATTCCTTAGACGACAGGGGATTATTAGATGACGCATGTAACCTCTCGAAAGAATTAGAAAATTCCATTTCAATGTTAGCGTTCAAATGCTGATGAAGCGACTCTGCTATCTCTACGTCTGGTATCTCATAAGCTAATTCATTTGTTGTTTTTATTGTATTTTGGTAGTGTTCAGTAGAAGACTCACCTCCCTTTTCGTCTAAACTGTTTCTTAATACAGGCAAGTCAAATATCACTCTAACAGGCTCCTCCTCGGAGCCAGTTTCTGACTCGGAATCAGTTTCTGACTCGGAATCAGTTTCTGACTCGGAATCAGTTTCATTCCGCTTTCTCTTCTTCGTATTCCCTAAGTATTCCATAACCCCCCTTTGTACTACTTCTGCCTCTAGACGCCTTTTTCTTGAAACCCCTGATTGCCTGGATGATTCCTGATTTTCATTTTCTTCGGCCTCGTTCATTTCTGATGATTCTTCATATTCCAAATCTTGGTTTATCTTCTCCATTGGTTCCTTCCAATCCAAGTCTTTCTCGGTGGTCGTTGCTGTCTCCGGAGACAAGTCTTTGTCTTTCTGAATGAAGAAAGGAGCATCTTTAACTGCTGCAGCGACCTCGTCGTCTTTCGAATTCTTCAATGTCATGGAGGCTACTGGGATAGGACTGTGTGCAATCGAAACCTCCTCTTTCAGGCCTACCAAAGAAAAGGAAAACAATTACTTACTTTGAAATAAACACTACCCTTATAAAAGCATTCGTACACTAAGTAGGTTTGACCGCTATTCGCCTCAATACAGTCTAGGTTCGACTGCTGTAACAGTTCCTGGATAAGTCCCTGGAATGTTCTCGCAACTGCTCCTGGTTATCAGAGGCCAGTTTAGCAACTGGTGTGGAAAGTTTTGGTTTCTCTCAACCATCACTCCAATTCTTGCTTATTAACTATAGAAAACATCTTGTTTTTGTAGACGGAATATCCAGTTTATTCGCCATTGGAGGCATCGGCCTGAATCATGCGTCTCATCTGATCATGAGAATTGGAAGTGTTCAGATGCTTTTGCAGGGTAGAGTACGGTAGCTACAGTTGTCATTAGCTCTTAATGTACTTTAAATTACAAAAAAGAAAAATCGTGTTTCAAGTTCCAAAAAAAACTTAAAAAATTGCAAACTTAAAAATAAACAAAACAAAATAAGCAATTGAAAATTGCTGCTGCCTTTTGGGAATAAATAAATATATAAGGGTGGGCCAAATTTCCGAAAAGCTATGCTTGTAAAAGTCTCCAAAAAATTAAAATTACGTTTTTTAATTACGTTTTATTAAAATTATATATCTATAATTCAGCAAAAAGGATGCCAACACCTACTCTAGGGAAAAAAAGATATTTATAGACCTACATGAATATATAAGATTTCCAATTTTCGTAGAGGGAGAGAATCGCAATAAATACCAAACTTATTGAACGTTTAAATATATTTAAATAGTATTTTAGCTTTGGTTCGCACGAAAACCTTCAATCGGTTTCATGAAATTGTTTTAGAGCAGCGATTCTAATTTCGCGAAATATTACTGCGACCCGCCATTCAACTAAAAAATGTAATAGTAAGTTCATTTTTAATGTCATTCGATTTTAGAATTTTCACGAAACCGTTAAGGGATTCGTAAACCAGTAATTGGTGAACGCTGTTTAACAGATTACAGTAGCATTGAAGAGCAGTCCGGCATGAACGAAAAAATTTTTAGTATAAGGTTATCAGTCGATCTACGTTTGTTAATTGTACAATTCGAAGCAAGGAATGAGGAAGTTTTTATAATTTTGGAATTAAACGATTTAAAAACATTTTATTAATAATGTATCCATTATTTTTTATCCAAATTTTAAAAAAATTATAGCTTTTTATGAGATGTTCAAAGTTAGCTATTATGATTTTTTATAATTAATGATTTTTACATATTCATATTTATCTTTGTATTATAGTTCTATTTATTCCATTTTTAGTGTTTTGTAAAAATCACCATTAATTTTATTATATATTCAAACCGTTTAACTATTAACTGTTATTAACTATTAACCGTTTAATTCTTTTTATTCAATCAATTCAAATTTCCCCTCTGATTCTTTGCAATTTAAAGATAGTTAAAATTCAGTTAAAGACTACGTGTGATTTAAATCCACCACTCAATTGTAAATTAGTTTCAGTTAGTTCCCACTAGCTCCAAGTCTAATCTCTTTAATTCCACGAACCAGTGGCCAAAAATACATCACACAATTAGCTATTGTCAAGATATACAACGATTGTAATTTATAAATTAGTATTTCTAACTTCGTTATATTTAAGTGAAGCACAAAACTCCCGCCATGTGCATCCGCTGTTCTGCGAAAGAGTGCAAGTTACAATTTGCATTTAAAAAAAAAAGTGAAATTGGTGAAAAATCAAAATTTTTAATGTACAATATTAGCAAACTGTTTTCGAATCGCTTTTTGCTAAAATAATAAGCTGTATTTAGTAATTTGCAAAGTTGCTATTAACTATAAAACTGCCCCATGTCTAAAAAAGGCATTCCATTAATCACCATTCCATTTTTTTTGCAGTCTGGGTTTAGGCCTATTGAAATTTGGCAATTGCCAATGTTGACTGAACACGAAAAAGGTCAGCATTTATAATGTTTTCGATGCGTAAACTTCTACAAATCTATTAAAAATATTATCTTAAAGCATAAAAAAAAATGGTTGAGACTAAACATCAATGGAATATGTAAGATAATGAATGAATACATTTTTTATATTTAAATATTTCTCGGTAACTTAGCATATATCAATCTTCCTGTTCATCTTTTAGCTAACGAAATTCGGTTTTTATTAACAAACTATTAGTGAATTACAATCAGCATTGCATTCGCTTTTCCATTTTATTCATTAAGCCTATTTCGACGACCAAAGCATTGCAGGATACATATCAAAATCTCAATTTTGAAAAAAATACAATTAAAATAATTTAGTTAAAGTTAAAACTTAATGTTTTTATGCTTCATGCTTGTAAACGAAACAATTTTTCCTAAGAGAATTTGAATAAACTAAATGATCTTTTCAACAAATCGCGAGAAATTAATTAAATTTAAAATTTATTTCATTCATTGAACTAAAAAAACACAATTAAAAGCTTT
>JAFIDM010042287.1:0-17001 GCA_023159025.1 Thereuonema tuberculata
GTACGAAACGTTTCGATCCATTAATTGAGGAAATACCGCAGAATTTAATGAAAAATTCTTCTTTGTAGTGTTAATATATGAAATCGTCGATTGCGGGTGTCTTGACAGTGCTGCCATCTGTGAACATTTCCTCGAACTATATCATAAACAAAACGACAGCGCCTGGTACTAAAATAAAACGGTTGATACAACGGACCACAAAGTCAATTCTAATGAATTAATCGTTAAAATCACTGCAAAATTAATTAAAATATAATTATTACGAAATTATTCGATTTTAAATGTAGAAAAACAAGGTACGAAACGTTTCGATCCATTAATTGATGAAATACTGCAGAATTTAATGTAAAATTCTTCTTTGTAGTGTTAATATATGAAATCTTCGATTGCGGGTGTCTTGACAGTGCTGGTATCTGTGAACAATCCCTCGAACTATACCTAAAACAAAATGACAGTGCCTGGTGCTCAAATAAAACGCTTGATACAATGGACCACAAAGTCAATTCTAATGAATTAATTTTAAGGTGACCAGATTTTAACAGTGGTAAAGCGGGACACCATTGGTCGGGGGGGGGGGGAATTCACGATGTGTATCGTCTGAGAGACAGCAAGGTTACTGAAGGGGTCCTCCATTAATTATGTAAGGTCAAAAGGGGGAGGGGGCGTACGGTAAAATCTCACCAAATCTCACCAAGGGGGAGGGGGGGGGGCTCAACAAAAATCTCACGTAAATTTTTTCATTCAGAGAAAATATATATTATAGCAAGATTTCCGTTTTTTTTTCTGTTTGTTAAAATTTTTTGAAATCTCACCAAGGGTGAGGGTGGGTGGTCCAAATTTTTTAAAAAACATCTCACGTAATTAATGGACGGCCCCCAAGATAGAAGGTCATCTCAACTATAAGTAAAATTTAATAGACCGACGCGACGGTCGCGGTGCTCTTCTTCCCTGCACACACTCACCACACAACATCAGTAAAATTTCAGCTTCCACCGATAAAAACTTTTGCTTCTCTATAGTTAGCTTTATTTTTATAATATTTGAAAAACAAAATAAAAATATAAGACATGGATATAACAGAAACATAAACAGGAATATAAAAGTAAATTATAAATTGAAATATATTAAAAACGAAAACAGGTAAATGTGGTATAAATTTGTATACAGCAATTTTAAAACATGCAAATAAAAATAGGATTACAGCAATATATCGTCCAATAATTTTTTTATAGACATTATATTTCCATTAAATGAATTAAAAAAAATATTTAAAAATAGAATAAAAGTATATTATTATTATTATTATTATTACTATTACTATTATTATTATTATAACGAAAAAAGTTTCAAACCATGGGTTTCCCCAGCTAAGACAATATGGGGGGGTCAGGACCAAAACACATATTGCCAAGTGTAAAAAAAAAAAGTTGGAAGAATAGTTAGGGATGTGTGGTTATGTCCATAAATTTCCGAACTATGCGTGTTGTGTTGAGTACCACAGCCTTCTGGAGCTGTGCATAAGTGTTTTTATGAAGTCCTAGTGTGTTGAGGCTGTGGTGCAATGTGTGAGGCACCAGACCAGTAGCGGACAGGATGATGGGTACAACACGTACTCGGTCCTGCCTCCACTGCTTCTGGAGCTTGTGTGCTAGGTCTGTGTATTTACTTATCTTGTCAGCGTGAGTTTTCTGCATGTTCTTGCTGATAGGCACTGCAATATCAATGAGATAGGTCTGTTTGTTGGCCTTATCAACAAGTGTGATGTCAGGTCTGTTGTGATGTATAGTTTTGTCTGTGTGAATGGGACGGTCCCAGTACAGCTTATGTGAGGTTGACTCTAGTAGGCTTTGTGGTGTGTACTTGTAGTATGGGACCGTGTTCTTAATAAGTGAGTGTTTGTGTGCTAGCTGTTGATGAACGATCGACGCTACCTGATTGTATCGGTGGAGGTAGTCTGTTTGGGAGAGAAGGGGACAGCCTGATATTATGTGGCCGATCGTCTCATGTGTAGTGTGGCATTTCCTGCATCTGTCGTCGTGTTGTTTGCGTTGTGTAGAATGTGTTTCTTGTAGTTGAGTGTGGGGATGACTTGGTCCTGTATCGCGATCATGAACCTTTTGGTCTCCCCAAACAGCTCTCCACTCATCAGCCATCTGTTCGACGCTTCCATGTGGACAGGAGGCTGGTTGAGTTCGTGGCGATGTCTGCCATGGAGTTCCTTACGAGCCCATGATTCATGCAGCTGCTGTGTGTGGGTGTCGGGGGTGGTGAGTGTTAGAGAAGGGTTTGCGAGGTCCAGGGGTGTGAGGTGTGCGTCAGCCTTGACAATGGCTAAGTGGAGTGAGGAGTGTTGTGCTCTTTGGTGGAAGTGTTCCCTAAGTGTGTGTACTTGTTTTTCGTGTAGGGTGATGAGATTGATGAGTCCTCGGCCTCCCTCCTTGCGGGGAAGAGTCATCCTTTCCGTAGCGGACTTGGGGTGGTGCATGTTGTGTTTTGTGAATGTAGTACGTGTTGTGCGTTGTAGCGCTTCGAGTTTAGTGTTTGTCCATGAAATTATGCCGAACGAATATGTTAGTGTCGGGACGGCAAAAGTGTTGATGGCTTTAATTTTATTTCTGGCATTGAGTTGTGTTTTGAGGATGTTGTGAACACGAGCACAGTATGTTTTCTTGAGTGCGTTTTTGATGTTTGCGTTGTCAATGACATGATCATGACGCGCGCTTGCTGGAAGCCCAGGTACTTGTAGGTCTCTCCCTCTTCCATGGATTGGATGGCAAACCCATGGTCCAGTTCAAAACCCTCCAAATTCGAAGTCTTCCCACGTGTTATATGTAGCTTGCGGCATTTGTCGATTCCAAGCTCCATCCCAACTGTGTGGTGACTTGTAGTAAATTAGTAAGTTGTGCGTTGTTTGTGGCGTAGAGTTTAATATCATCCATGTAGAGTAAGTGTGTGATTTTGTATGGTGTCAGAGTGCCTACAACCGTGTTTTGTGTTGTCTAGCATGTGGCTTAATGGATTCAAGGCGAGGCAGAACCAAAGAGGATTCAAGGAGTCTCCCTGGAAAATACCTCTCCTATGGGAATGGGGACTGTAGTGATGGAGGTGTTGGAGGTGCATAGGTGTAATGTTGTGTTTCAACTCTTCATCGTGGCATTCAAGAATGCCATGATCTTGGGTGTACTTTGTAGAGTTGAAGAGTGTGTAAAAGCCAGGAATGGGGGAATGAGTCAAATGCCCTCTTGTAGTCGATGTACGCGATGTGTAAGTTCCTATTCTTCGCGCGCGCCTGCCGCAGGATTACCGAGTCAATAAGGAGTTGCTCCTTAACCCTGGGAATTCCTGCGACAGCCCTTCTGCTGTTCGGAAAGAATGTTATGTGTCTCGATGTGTGTGTAAATTTTGTCTGCAAGGCAGGAGGTGAGGAGTTTGTAAAGTGTGGGGAGGCAAGTGATTGGACGGTAGTTTGCAGGGTGTGTTGTTTCAGTGTTCTTGCTCTGTAGGTAAGTGACACCCTGTGTGAGGAAAAGAGGCATATGTTCTTGGTGTTGGATTATGTCAGTGAGTGCAACAGCTAGCTTCCCATGCAGGGATGTGAACCTCTTGATCCAGAAGTTCTGAACGCCGTCTGCACCAAGAGCCTTCCAGTTGTGTGCATGTTTTAGTGCTGTCTGTATGTCTGTGAGAGTAATATCATAGAAGGGCATGAAAGGTAAGTGCTCAGCGACTTGTTCTTCCTCTGTGATCCATGGTGCTTTGTCATTGTGGGGGGTTTGACTACAGAGACGACCAGTATTCATGTAATGCCTCACTGGTGGGTGCGTTTGTGTTGGGTGCAGTGGAGGGAGATGAAAGGGATCTGTAGAATTTTTTCTCATTGTATTGAAAAGTGTTGTTCTGCTGTTTGCGTAGAGTGCACTGTTTGTAACTTTTGTAATCTTTTTGTAACGGCACTCAGTTTTTGTTTTAGTGTGTCAAGATGTTCCTGAACCTGGTTATGATGGTTTGAGTGTGAAGGGCGAGTGTTTATGTGCTTGAATATCTTCCTAACCTTGGACATAAGTTTCTTTGTTTTGTTTCCTGCACAGTATTGTGTGAGCCTGGTTATGTCTCCTCTAAGGTCGCTAATGCGGCCCTCAAGGCGACGTCTCCAAGGGGGGATGTATTCTTGTGACCATGCAGTGGTAGATATGTGGTGTTGTTTGATTCGAAGTGCCCGAATGGTTCCCTGTGCCGCGCAGTAGAGTGTTGTATATATGTCTTCTAATGCTTGGATATTGTCAAGGTGTTGTGGGATAGTGTGTGTGTTGAGATGGTATATGACTGTGGCGAGTTGTTTTGATGTGTGTGCTTTGGGGAGTGCAGGTCTGAGTGTGGGGTCTGTGCCTGTATATTGTGCTAGTGCCGTGTAGAAATTATCATGTGCTGCTTGTTGTATGTCATTAGTTGTATTGTTGGGGCATGTGGACTGAGGGGTAGAGATTCTGTGTTTGCCATAAAGGTAATGTCTTCTGGTGGGGTGTGGTGTGGTGTCCTGTGGTTGGATTCAGCGACTTCTTCCCTAATTTGTGTAAGTGTGCATGGAGGAATAAGATTGTTTACTACTATGGAACGTCGCTGATCCGCTACCCGCTGTTCGCTAAGCCCTAACGATGGATAACCTGTGGTGAATGCGTGGTGTAGTGCCTGCCTGTATCCTGTGAGTTCAGTTCCTAACTGTATAACAGTGTAAAAGTCGCGCATAAGATCCTGGTTCATCTGTGATGACCATCGGATGCGCTGGCGCGGTTTCCCAGTCTTGATGGTCGCCTGCTCTGAAACAGACGAAACACTTCCGACTGTTCGGGCTGGATGGTGTTGCCCGGGCATTGTGGTAGCCATACTACAGGACGGGTGCCGTTTTCTCCACCATTACCTGCGGGAGACTGTAGTATATTTTTCGAACGGAGGCCTCTGCCTAACCCCCAAACGCGGGTGACTTTATCCTGTGCCACACCCGATGCAGCATGATCTATATTAGAACGAGTTCTCATCATGGATGGTTGGACCCTTTAGCCTACCCTAAAGCTAGTGTAGTTGCCCCCACCGCGAGGAGGTAGGGTCCATGGGGGCTTATTATTATTATTATATTGTAGGCCTACAAAAACGTTATTCTGTCTGTCATTCTGTGATAAGACTTTACATTTTCCCAATTTTGTGACCAAACTATAAGAGATAGATTGGTCATGTAAATGTATAAAATGTAGATCTTTTTAAGACAAACAAAATGCTACAAAAATCTTTCGATAAAATTTTTTTGGTTTCCAAGATGTCGCCTTTTAAAGGGTCAAATTTTGACTTTTTCTCAATTTAAACGAAACGTATAAAAGTTGGAAGAGAACATTATATCGAGAAAATGTTGGTATTTGAAAGTTCTATCGAACAATATATCAGTCATTCACAAACGTTTCTGCGTTTGCAAGATAAATGCAAAAATGTGAAAAATTTCATGCTGGCTATTGTGCACTCACCACTCGATCAATAGCTTCTTTGACGATCTGACGATATAGCTTAACTGAATGCGCAACAGTTAACAGAATATGTGCATGAGGTAAACCGCGCGTTTGAAATTCAGTTGTATATGCATATCCAATACACTTTCCCAATACATGATTCTTTGTCAAATCTTTAAGAAGTGCCTTCAATTTCAACTTAAACACTCCTGCATTCAAATCAGGAACATATGTTGAACACACAACAAAAATCAATTTTTGACAAAATCATATCATCTGTTTATCATGAAAATATTTCAATAAGATGTTTCTATCTTGATGGATCAAGAGAAACTTATCTTTATGGCGAGGTGATGAATTTTATTAGAGGAAATCAAGATAATGTCTCTCTATTTCAAATAAAAGAAACAATATTAACATTTTAGCCATATTTAAAACCACCAAACACAAAGAAAGATAAATTTACTGAAGAATTAGAGAATCTATTCATAAAAAATGAAAATATATTAAACAACTGTCCACGTATACTAATTGGCAACAAAAATATAGATCGTTTCAAAATGAATAAAAATAATGCAGTACAGAAATACCTAAAACTTATGTGCAATAATGGTTTCAAAAATTGTCGTTACGGAACAACAAGAAACAACTGGAAATACGAAGTATTTGAGGGGAACAACAAGAAACAACTGGAAGTACAATTCATGGAAATACGAAAACAAATATAGATCATATTTTCATAAATAAGCATGATATCGAAACACCAGGAATAATATGTAAATAACGAATCTCGGATAATAAGACTAGAAAATGAAAAAATTACAGATCCAATTGTAATCTGTAAAGAATTATAATCTATCAATGAGGTTAACAAAACAAAATTCATGAAAATCTACATATATAAAAAGAAAATTCCTGATTCCCTCACTGACTGACTCAACAACGTTCACCCCAAACCCTTGGACCTAGAAAGCTGAAATTTTGCACAGAGGTTCTTTTTATGATGTAGACAAGGAATGATTCCGGATTTTTCGAAATTCCCAGGGGATAGGGAATAATCTGGCAAACTGACCATGAAGTGTGTGGCGGCAACCCTAGGTGTATGACGCCAACCCGCAATACACCTTAGATCGTCGGGCCTTCTCCGACGATCTAAATATTAATTTGAATAAATAAAGTTGTTTTTTTTTTTTTTTAATGCTGCATATGCAAGGGTTCCGGAGCGAAGCGACGGTACTCGGCTAGTATAAATATATTAATAGAGATGTCAGATAGCTGGGATTAGATTAACCTAGGCTGGCGGGCATATTACTTATATGTGGTTATGTATTCTTCCCCCTCGATTCAGAGTGGTTTAAATTGCATGTCTTATTAGAAACTTTTTACCTATGATTGTGAAAAATTAATTCCTAAATAAACGAAAGTACATTAGTATCCTGTGTTGTCAATATATTATAAATAAATATATAAATAGCATTCTATGAATCTATTATAACAGCTCTATTATAAATTTTGAAATTTGGTCTTTGCTTGTTACGGTATTACGTAAGGAAGTGATATCCTGCAAACCGTGAGAGTAAGATTAAAAAAACATGTGAATCTAATCTTAATGAAATTGCTGAAGCTGACGAATGGACTGATTAGATTGTGATAAATCGTCAATCCTAAGCAATAAGATAAAAGCTTAATTTAAACTGAATAAAATGAGTTTGATATGAAAAATATTAAAAAAAAATGTAGTGTGAAAATTAATTTTCGAGGTAAATTTAGAAAGCGCTTTTAGTCTTGCGAATTAAATTCAAGTTCAAATGCTGACCTCGAGAGGGCGCCACTGAACTATAAACCGGTCATTTCACTACCAAATTTTGGGGAAATTTGTAATAACAATGTCGGGTGCACTGAATTTACTCGTATATTACCTAATTATGTTGTAGCAAGTAGGAATTTCCGCGCTTCAAGCATCCCAGGACAGATGTTTTTTTCATCAGCTGTGATAACTCAAAAGATTTAAAACTCTCTTCTGGTGTTTCTTGTGACTATGTTACTGAGATCCCTGGCTTTTGACTAATTGCATATTATCAGACTAATTGTCTATTGTTGTATAGACTCTAATTATAGACTCTAATTATAGCTGATGAGAAGTGACTATCATTTTTAATTTATTAAGAATTTTATCTGTTTCAATTTTTATTCATGCAACAAAAGTAACATACAGTAGGATCTCCGTATCCGCTGATTCAGTATCCGCGGTTTACCATGGCCCGCAAAAAAAAAAGAAGAAAAATTAAAAATTAAAGAAATAAATGGATCATAAGTTTCAAAACGCACGCCCAGCGAGAATGAGCGCGAAACATGATGAACTCCAGCAGCCCAAACGAATCCAGTACTTGAATCATCTTCCTTTGTCCCCGTACCCACGCTTCCCAGCAGAAGTCGCCTCAATTCTACCTCTAGCGTTCTCGCTAATCGCTTTAGTTGCTGCGTTATCATAGTGTTTGCGTTCAGAAAACCCTTATTTAGTTAATAATGGCCCCAAAGCAGTGTTTCTCAATGTGGGGCCCACGCCCCACAGGGGGGCAATTTGATTGTTAAGGGGTGCAATTCGAAAATTCTATGAACCTATTTGAGGGGCCAGTGTCGTTTTTCCATTTTCAGTGCAAATGCACAGATTTTGTTTCTTGTTTATAACATAAAGGAATTAATGATATAAAATACGACATTATATATTTATTTTTCTTATATATAATAATAACTATGTTACATTTTAACCGTAACGATATATAAACTGATTTGCTGTTTAAGAACTGTTATATTTATACTGTTTCTTATTTATTTAAATTATGAAAAATCGTAATTGTATATAAATTATATAATTATTATTATTTCGGGGACAATAAGTAATAGTAATAGGGGGAAAAAGAATTTTTGGAAAGGCTTAGGTGGGGCTTAGCACAAAAAAGGTTGGGAAACACTGCCCCAAAGCATAAAAGTAGTGAGGCCGTAGTGCTTCTCAGCGTGAGAGAAGCAGTGATGTCCTTTCCATTAGTGAGAAAATAAAACTTCTGGATATGATTGAAATAAAAAAAAAAAAAAAAAATTGACACATTTTGGTTACTTTTTTTAATGTTAGTAATGTCTTACCGTGCGTAATTTATCAATTAAACTTTACCGTATTTATATATTTTAGACGAATATCACATTATACCGTACATAGCGTTCGGTATTATCGGAGGTTTCATTTAACCACGGTAGGTCTTGTAACCTATCCCCCTCGGATATAGGAATTCTACTGTATTATGTTGACTGAATGATTGTATTTGATATATTTGTATAATCGATTTACAGTATTTTTAATTTGTTTCACAATATTGTCCTTCCCTCACGACGGATTCCGTCAATATCTGAAAACGTCAATCGGGGTGAAGCAAAGTGTATTGATGTCGACGGTGGAGATTTTGAAAAGTAATTATAAACTGATCTTATCAATAATTTTGCGAATTTACATTAAATAACTCTATTTCGGATATAGCTCCGAATAGGACACATGCTCATATAAATTATTTTCCTTAGAATATATGATCCTATGATATCACAGAATGCTGACCATTCTTTCCGGAACACTTTGTGTAAATAATAGGATTCACACAAACCTAGTCTGTTTTTAAATATATTTGACATGTTATTTATTACAATTAAGTCTCCGATGCCATGTCATCAAAAAAAAAAAAAAAAAATGTTATATCTTCAAAATATTTAGTTTTACTTTTCAGAAAAGTTGGTCCATATCTACTTTCACATTTGGTAAACCATGGTACCAAGAAAAAAAATAGGTAAAAAATGTTACCAATTTAGTCTTCTTTAATGATTACATAATAACTAGGGAACTTGATGAGAAACGGTGTTTGAGTTCAAATTCTTTCAATATCAGATTCTTTGCTGTGTTTACTTTTGTTGTTGATCGTCAATTAACAAGTTGTTCTATTTCTTTAACGTTATCTAGGTTAGTTTTTTTTACATAAAGGAACAATAAGAACATCGATAATAATAGAAAGATATTTGCTTAAAATAAATAAGATAACTGCTAAGGGAGCAGCAACTTATAATTCAGCAATCTCAAAAAAGTATTAGGAATTTTAAAATAACTTGTCAAATATATCCTTATACAAATATTCAAATTAAATACTTTATTAGTTTTTTATTAGGGTCATTTCAACACAGAATGCATGACACAAATGAATATATCAGTAAATGAAAATTAATATTAAAATTAAAATTAATAATACATTTTTTATTAATAACTAGCCCGATTACCGTCGCTTCGCTCCGGAAGCCTCGCATTAGTTATTCGAAAAACCAAATTACATCAAGTAAAGTAAAAACTGAAACTTAGAACTGAAACGAAATTAAGGTTTTAAATTTTAAACAATACATGCAGTACAATATTTAAATCCAACGTATTAATTAACCGCATCGTACATTTATTGAAATCTCTGGGGCGATTTAAAACAGCGCGAATGCCATCTACCGTCAGGGTAATGTTTTAAATGCACTCATTGAAAACTACACTAGCGCCATCTATGGATAGACTTGTGAAGTTTTTCATTCATCCCACGGGAACTACTTGCTCGACCGGGATGAAAAGTAGCTCTATCGTACTTCATGTTCTAAACTACCTGTATGCAAATTTCATTACGATCCGTTGTGCCGTTGAGGTGATTGAATGACAAACAAACACATAGACAAACTTATTCGCTTTAATAATAGTAGTTAGGAAATGAAAATGTTGAGTCTTAGTACCCAGATACAATACTCATTTGACAGAGAGCTGGGTTGTCTCTGGGACTGTTTAACGGAATAATAAACAGTGAAAAATCTTTTACTCTTGCTCCTGGAAGAGTCTACATCAGTTGAACTTCTGGTCCATGTAAGGAAGTATAATTTATTCTAAAAATAAAAACGAATTACAGTTCGTAAAAACAGAATCATGATTAAAGTTATTACAAAACTACTGTAAACTATTATTGTAAACAGAAGAGCATTACAAACTATTGATTGCATCTGATTTTTATAAATATTCACATTCTGAATATTTAGAATAGTATAAATAACAACTTTCAGACTGTGTGCATCGAATATTTAGAATATTGCAAAATATACTCTAACCTTTCTTGGCAACATCAGTCAATTTATTCACACACACAGACAAGAAAACGTACGAATCTTTATTAATATATTCTCGTTTCTTGCTATGGTCTGTTTTGTATTAAAGGTTCGTGAGTTTTGAGCTAGTGTGTGAAAACTATGTGTGTTTCAGCTAGTATGTGTAAACTATGTGTGTTTGAGCAAGTGTGTGTGTGTAAACTATGTGCGTATAAACTGTGTGTGTTTGAGCTAGTGTGTGTAAACTATATATGCGTATGTGTCTGTGTTTATACAGAGTGATTCCAAAAGGTGGATCAAAAATTGAGCGTAGATTCTACTCATGAAAACAAACAAAAAAGTATCTATAAACATGGGTCCGGAAATGAATAGTTTTCGAAAAAAACGTATTGTATCATTATTCAATGTAGTATGTTTCTTTCTTGTTTTGTTTTGTTTGCACAGTATGATGCGAGAAAACGTATTTCAAATATTCATTGTATTGTTTTGTGTTGGCATTTATTATAACGATTTCCAAGTCGTTTCCATTATTTGTGTTGACTCTTATAACAATACAATGATAACTACAAACTACGTTTTGCGCGGAAACTATTCATTTCTGGATCCATTAATTGTTTGTTTTTGGTTTACAGCAACGTTTATTAAATGATTCCTTCCCAATTTTGCTTATTTGTGTTTCATTTTATGAATATTTGCAATTCGTTTTCTCGCATCATACTGTGCCAACAAAACAAAACTGTTTCTTGCCAACAAACATACCTACATTGAATAATGATACAATACGTCTTTCATTTCCGAACCCATGTTTATAGGAACTTTTGTGTTTGGTTTCATGAGTAGAACATATGGCTATATTTTTGACCCATCTTTTGGAATCACCCTGTATATACTTCTAATAGTTCTGAACCTTTAATCTTCTTGAAACTTGATGGGTACATTTAAAGACAAGAGAGAATTTATGTTTTGTATTTGATAGTTTTTCCATGTTAGTCTTTTACAACTTAGTACGTGAAAGTGTCGAAAAGCATTCGAAATAATAGGTTTCCATCCATGTTTAACAATCTGCATTAATCCGCTCCTTATTCCCTTCATGTTTTCGCGCTGGAATATGATTAAGGTTACTTGTACTGTAAGAAGTTAAATGTAAGTGTGGATTTAATTGTTCTTTCCAGAGAATGGAAAGACTGTTTGTACTCACAAGGGAAGTGCATGATCTCGAACGCTGAGAACCGCACGAAAATATGCTTAGAATATAAATCCAAAACAGTGGTATGAGTCATTCCCATGCAAAACTCAGCTGTTGTCTGCTAGCGCCATCCGACGGTGGCATATTGTACCTGCACTAACAAGTACTTAATCTAATTGTGTGAATAGTATACCTGCAGTAGGAGGCCATCTTTTGGAGTGTTCGGTTGTGGGATAGAGTGTAAACGGTGTACATTGAAACACGTGTGTTTTTGGTCCTATTATATCGATATTTTGTTTCTTTGCGTTACCAAAGTTCCTCTCTCAGACCTTCAATAGGTGATCATTCAAATGTCTCTCGTGATAAGACGTGCAGTTTTGCATGGGAATGACTCATACCACTGTTTTTCGCATGAGCGATTTATATTTTTAAAAGCAAAGAAAACAAGAGCAGCACAAGAATAAACAAAACAAAAGGAAATCGCCTTTCTGATTCATCGCGATTTCCTTTTGTTTTGTTTATTCTTGTTTTCTTTGCTTTTAAAAATTTTCCACAGCACATTAAATGTTTTGTTTAGCGATTTATATTCTAAGCACATTTTCGTGTGGATCTCAGCGTTCGAGGTCACGCACTTCCCTTGTCAGCAGAAATGTAATTCAAAAACTAGATATACGCTCGGCTTTTCATTGCATAGTGAGGAATGAACATGCAGCGCTGGAGGATCCATTTCGAGGATTGGGCGGGGGAGATGGAGAGGTAAAAATTATTTTTTTTAAATATTTTAAATTCAATTAAGCATTGCACCTAATTTTAAAGAAATCGACTCGGTTTAGAGGAAAAACTTCGGAGATCACTCTAAGAGCGATAGAATGACGGGGACTAAATTAAAGATATCTATGTTGTAAGTAGGATCATGAATAAGCTACGTACTAAATTTCATGGAAATTCGTCCAGCCATTTTAACGTGATACGCATACAAACAGACAAATGGTCAAGTACAGGACAAAAAATATTCAAATGGGATAGGGAGACTGCGCATGCTCAGCAATGAATGGAAAATTTAGGTTCGCATTCAGGACTTAAAAAAAATAAATAAAAAGAATAAGGAAAATTTAAGAAAGTAAAGGAGAATGGGCAGATCTGCCCCCTTCCCCACTGTATAGTGATAAGATATATACGTAAGGAAAGATCTCCATCAATAGAACATTTTTTATTAGTACGACTTGTCTCAATTATTAGTCCGTTTGGAGTTATATAAGTCTAAATATGACGTTTGAATGATTGATTGCGGTGAATGTGGGTGACAGGGAAGCCAACCACCTACAGGCACGGGGTGCTTGGCTATAGTGGTTGACTTCCGTGCCACCCACATTCACCACATACAATCAATCAGACCTTTAATAATTATTATACGTAATTAATAAATAATATTATCATTCATTTCAAGTAAATAATAATTATTTATATATAATAAATGAAAATAATATTTAGACTACTGTTTCGGGAAATAAGTTTCAAATGATAATTAATTAATACATCCGGGAAGTAGGATGTCAACTAGATAAGTCACATCTAGACGAATATAACTCGGAACGGACTAATAATTGAGACGAGTCGTAACAATAACATATGTTCTATGTAAGGAGATCTTTCTATAGGTTTATATCTTATCACTATACAGGGTGGGGCAATTTCCCATACAATTTACCCATTCTCCTTTCAAGTCCTTTCAGGAACTTCTTTTGATAAAGAAAACGAATTGCGCAATACGACCGTCCCAGAGCATCAGCTCGACTCAAAAAGGTATTCTTATTTGAACGAATTGTAATTGCCCAGTAAAGCAATATTGAAATAAGTCAAGAAAGGAAGTCAGTAAAAAGAAAAGTAACGATGAAGACAGTGAAGTGGAAGTATTCGAAGAAAACTTGTGTTGTTTTTCTTTAAGTAAAAGATAAAAAATATTATGACCTGTTTAATTCTCTGATATTTAAATTGAGGTCATGAAATTATCAAGGCAAAAGAGTTCAACGACATTTGTACAAAGACATGTTTCTTCCAATGATAAGTGAAATTAAATATAAGCAAAGTAAGAATTTGATTTCGAAACTGCGTTGACAAATGAATTGTTGTGATACTATTGCACAAGAGGTTAAAAGTTAAGGCATCAGTTCCGTATCCACTTCCGAGATTCGTAGTCCAGAAGGTAAGGCTTCTGCGATCACCACAGGAAAAGGATGAAGCTCAATTTATTATAGAGTTGTTTTTTTGCAACTTTGTTTCTAAGTTTTTGAACAAGCGAAGATTCTCGAAGATTCCCACTACTTGTGAGCCCTGAACTATGTTTGAAGGTTGTGCCACCCACCCCCGTCCAGCCATTAAGTGCCCATTCATTTAAAAGATTTGATGCATCAGAAATGTACATCCCAGATAAGGACAATTTTAGTGTAATAAAATCCTCTTAATAAAGTGAATCTCAAAGTGTCATTCGTTTTATCCCTTCTCTCACTTATCGTGTACCCTGTTGTGATTTTGAAAAGTGAGAAAAGAAAGGTAGCCCGTAATGAAGAGAGTCTAATCAGCTCGAAACAGCTGTCCTTGGGTTTCACTTGATTCAAACTCCCTTTTACAAATCAATTAATCCCTTTTCTTTAGACAAATTTGAGGTTGATTTTGTTTTATTTTGTTTTTAGTGACTCATTTGGAAGCTATTGTGACAGCGACCTAAATCAGTAGCTAATGCGTTTATCCTGTTCTATCTGTCCGTCCGTGTCTGTCCACCCTTAACAACTCCCGAACGAAACATCGGATCGACAAATGGATTTCACCATAATGTGCAGAGGCCCAAACACCCTTAGGAATGGGGTATTTTCAGGGACCAAGACCTCCTCTTGTTCGAGATATTTGGCATTGTTGTTATTCTACACCTAGTAACAACTCCCGAACGGAAGGTCGCGTCGACAAACCGATTTCACCGTCATGTTGAGAAGCCCAAACAACATAACAATAGCGTATTTTCAGGGGCCAACGCCCACCATGTTCGAGATATTTGGCATTGTTTTCATTGGATTTCCACTAAAAGCTGAAATGTTAGAAATGCAACCGTCCCGTTTCAGTTGTCAGCTGTAGCATGATGCATATAGGTCTATACGGATTTGTCGGTTCTAACCGTTTGTCGGTTCGAATCTGTATATCTACTTTTTTTCCCTCTTAAATCTTTTATTCTCAATGTTCGCAAAGGTTTTTTTTTCTCATTTTTCTAACTTTTTTTTATATTTTTTCTTACATTAATGTACTTCCTTTCTTTTATTATTATTTTTAAATTTTTGGGTTATTAATGGGTCGCCCTTAAATTTACGCTTTAGCACAAAATTATATTCACTTGTATTTATTTATTATTATTTTTTTCTTTGTGATCAAATGCTTTTTGTGAACATTTAGCTGCCCTAGGATTTGAATTCCTGGGGGGCCGGTAGCCGAGTGGGTAAGGGCGCTTGGCTGCGGGTTGGAGGTGACGGGTTCGATTTACGGCCTCGGCGGAGGGCGGGAATTTTTCCACGCTCCATTCTCCTCCAAATGGGTCCTATGGCTTACCCAGCCCTCTGTAGAATGGGTACCGGGTTTCTTTCCCGGGAGTTAAAGGCGAGCGGGCGTCGGGCTGACCTTCCAACCTCAACCTATTCCCGTTGGACATTAAAAGCCGGGAGCCCTACTTCCCGCGAGCCCTTGGGCCTGCATAGGCCTGTTGTGGCGACCCCTTTAACCTTTAGGATTTGAGTTCCATATTTTGATGTAGTTTTTATTTTTTTTAATCTTAGTTTTTGAGGGGTCACTTGTGTTTCAAAGATTTCTTTAAAATTTGGTTCGATGTTTATTTATCGACCAACTTAAATATGATCATGGTATTTTGTTCTTCACTCCCGCACCCCCCCTTAAAACACACAAACGTTACCAAATTGATGCCCAAACGCTGTTCCACGATCCGAGATAATCTGAACCTAAACCTAGTTTTTTTTTTGAATATTTATTTCGATATGTCTCTTATTTATAGCAAAGTAAAACTGATAATGATAAAAATTCGATCCTAGAGCGCATTTACACGTGTACTTATTAAAAACTACTACAGTTCAGTTCATGAAAGATGAGCTTTTGATGACGTAATTTCCTTATAGATTGATGTTTCCAGGACGAAACAGCGCCATCTAGTGCTAAAATAGGTAACTGAATCTTATAAACATTACGATAACGTTCTGGTTTTTGTATTTTCTACATTTACGAATTACATAATAATAATTACAATTGAAAGAATTGCAAACCTTTCACACTATTTCCCCATGCTTGACTATGCAAAGTTTGTACTTTCTTGGTCACACTTATGCGATCACAAAACGACGCCATCTTGGACTGACTGCTCGGAGGTCAAGTTGATGACGTCATGACTGGTGACATTTGTTCCAGACAAAATCGATCGCTACGTAATGACCATATATGGCAAACCCTTCTTTTCTGAAAAATACTATAGTAACCTACCAGAAAACTTACCGAAATGTAATTGTTATGAAATTTTGATTCGTTCTATTTAAAACGCAATCTATTTCCATATTGTGCTGACCACGAATCTTTATGAAATTGATAAAACACCTAGTGAAGAATGAAGCAACCTCGAGATAGTAAGCGGGTTTAAAATGCATGGGAAAAGGTGTATAATGCATCATAGCTACAAATAAGGCACTCTTGGACAGCTGTTCCGTTTTATCAGCAACAACATAATCCCTACACTCCCCAAAAAATATCAACTTAAAATAGAGTAACAATAAATAATAAAACCCAGAATCTACGTATTAGCAGCTTTTAACGTGTTTTTTTTTTTATTTTACAAAGGTAGGTGATCGTAGGAGTTTCTAACGCCTGTGCTGTCAACCTTCCTGTTACGTTAGAAAACATTGGCATTTTCGGTCTCACCAATCAGTTGAATTCAAAGTAAAACATTAAAATGCTTTATAGTCAAAAATAAACATAATTTCGAGCTTTAATAACCAACTGTCCATAATAAAAACATTTGTAACAACCTACCGTTTTTGTTAGTTTATAAAAAATGGTGAAGGATAAGTTAGAGAAGAGGTAAAACGAATCACAATTTCAGAGTCACTTTATTACGATGATTTT
>JAFIDM010042289.1:0-16994 GCA_023159025.1 Thereuonema tuberculata
ACCGAGTGACGAAGCACAAGTAGAAGGGGAGGCCAGCGAACAAGCCGCTGAAGAGAAACCTGACGAACCAGTAAAAGAAGCCACGGAACAAAAAGATTCCACAAAAAGCCCCGATGACAATTAATGAACTGGTAAACCTATAAATTATTGCCTGGTTAAATTTGCATACTAACTTTATTTTGAATTAGATCGTAACTGCTGCGAATGGTTGATTAACTTCTGAAAGATATTTGAGGACAGTTATAGTACTATTCGGTGAATTACTTGGTGCTCAATTTGCAGTGTTAAAACTAGGAAAATTCCACAACTTTCAATGTTATCAGATTTAATTGACAACAATTTACGGTTACTCGATTCCTTGATAAAACTACTTTTCTAATCACGTAATGTATTTTTTTTAAACTACTTTGCATTTAACCGAATAGTGTTAATTAGTTGCATGATTATGCTGGATTGTTTTTAGAATTCTTCGATGTTAATATCGCTCCATAAGATTTTTATCGTGAATTTTTATAATATTAACTATAATTTTCCGTTGCTATAATTCTACTTTAAGTATTTGCCTCGCTTTTTTTTTTCGCTGATCATATCTTAAAACTAATCATACATAGAAAATGTAATTCCTTTCAAGAATTTCATGTATAATACATAACGTTTATATTTAATATTTTCTTGCTCTTGTATTTTAAATGTTTAAGATTACATAATTTAACTGTTTTTACTTACTCTTAATGTATTTTTAAATAGATTACAGTAAACAATTTTCAATGAATTAAATGTAAAGAACTTGCACTCAATAAAATTATGTATATTCTAGAATTACTGCATTTTTCATATTAATTTCAAATACACTTCAATAAGCCAGAGTGAAAACAATACTACAACAGTTCTTAAAAAAAACGTAATTAGGCCACCATACGTAAGGTACATTTCTATTACAAATATGTCTTTAGTGGTGGCCTAAGTATGTTTTATGTTTCCTTCAATGGTTCTTCTGGCAGAATTTCTCTAAATTATTTCAAATTGAATTTTAATATTCAGAACGCTTCCTATATTACTTCTGTCTTAGCATTTAAAATCTTCCTGCACTGCACGTAATTATATATTGAACTCAATTCACTATTAGATCACCAATTTCAAGGTTTTAGACAGATAGGTTTTGTGGCTGGGGAGGGGGTTAATTTGCTACGCACTTTATATAAATAACATAGAGTTCACTATTTCCCCCCCCCCCCCCCCCCCCAAAAAAAAAAAAAAAAAACACAACCCCTCTTAATACGTCTTTATGATACAAAGTACGGACAAGGATTATAAGTAGGATTAATTAAAATGAGTCTTCAAAAACAATAATGGCACGACATTTAATTGAAGGTTACGAATATTAACACTTAACGTTAATGATAGGAGATAATAAGAGGCAAAGATTGCTATGAACGGTTTTTTTTTTTTTTTTTTTTTTTTTTAACTGGAGTGGTGTAAAATACTTCTACACTCAATCTAGCTGAAGACGGTTGTAATTTTAATGTGTATTAAATATTTAACCTGTTAATTTATTTTGGCCTAAATCTTTAATTCTGTTAATTTTAGTTTCATCACATAGAAGTAAACATACGATTCGAATGTGGCTAAATTAAAAAGATGCAAAATGATAGTTAGAAATATCTGATAGTTATTATATAAACTGAATACTGAAGTAAAAATATTGGAAATAGAAAAAGATACTCACTCAAACAAGGAAAGTGATTGAAATAAGAATAGAAGTAAACAAAGGGTTTGTGAATTTCGTTAATTGTTTAATAAGTAAATGTTTAAATTCTTCTAAAACAGTTTGAAGAACGAAATTGAGTGACAACATATGTTAACTGCATAATTATTCGTAGAATACAAAGTATTAAAAGAGGTATAATGCTACATGTTGAAAGTATAATCAAGAATATTAGTTTATGAATTGGAAATAATTTGTTAATCTTATGAGTTTGAAAAAACGAATTTCTTTCCGAAAAGGTGCATGGGAAATCAAATATGAATAAGATGTGTACTTTATATTAAATGAAGAAAAGATGGGAAGATATGTTTATAAAAAAACAAAATCTAGATAAATTGGAAAGTGTAATTGCAAAGAGTATCAAATCATGACTAATAAAAAAATAAGAACTTTTTTTTTTTTTTTTTTTTTTTAACATCTTATTGAACATTGCAGAAAAAAAAGCTTAAAATTACTTTTGAGAATGATTACATTTAAAGGGCAATTGTGGCTTATTCTTGAAAGACTACTTTAGAAAAACAATCCACAGGGAAATATATTAATGTATTCGTGATGACATAGAAGATGTAAAAAGAGGAGAATCGCCATCAGAAATTTTTAATGAGGTGGATTTTTTTTTTTTTTGCTATTACAGTGCTATGTCTCGTTAACATGAAATACATCGCAGGTTGAAATTTACCGCAATTTGGTACATTCGAAAAACGAATAACATTTTCCAACATTATTTACTAAAAAAAAAAATTTTCTTTTTTTTTTTAATTTTATTTTTTTATTTTTATTTATTAATTTTTTTTAGAAGAATTGGGTTTCTGATAAAACTTAAGGTTCTGAAAAAGCAACGTTTTTCATAATTCAGTATAATAGTAACGCTACAACTAAATGGATCTAACTTTCAAAACAAAAGAAAATCTCAGTTGTTTTTGAGCGATTCAGCCTAGGCAAGATCTTATCCACAACCAGTCTTGGGGAGCAGTGTATGGTATAGCATAACATTAACATAACGAAAGAAATAACACAAAATATGTCACAACAATCACTTAAATACTCAGGGAGGATGCCCTGTAAAGCCAAGAAAAT
Organism: Thereuonema tuberculata; assembly: GCA_023159025.1. NCBI lineage: Eukaryota > Metazoa > Arthropoda > Chilopoda > Scutigeromorpha > Scutigeridae > Thereuonema > Thereuonema tuberculata. Next base: position 2,843 of record JAFIDM010042289.1, read on the forward strand.
GTGAGATTACTGAAATTTAACATCTATCATTTTAAAAAGATTTAATTTATCAAAAACTGGAAATATGTTTGCAGAGCCTTTACGTTATAGTAGCAAATATTCCTTGTTATATTAGGATTGCTTACTGTTGAATTGCATAAATTTTTATAAATGTTACTTTTTTTTTTTTAAAAAATTCAAAAAAATTTTATGTCGTGAAGTACTAACGTATTAATAAAAATGCCAATAATATATTTGGTATAATGTTATTTTCTAATTAATTAAAATAGAACAGCAATGAATCATTGCATTTTCAGTAAGAAATTTAAAATCAAAAGATATAACTAGAAATTGGATAAATTGCACATGATTATTAATTTTAATATCTTGTATTTGCTACTCTTGTTATATAGGCTATTTTTTGTTTAGTTTTTTTTTATTCCAATCACTCTCTCACCTGGCAAGAAATTTGTTTTATCTTTAGTTTTTAAATAGTTTTAATTATTTTTTACATAATTTTAACACAAAACACAGCAACTGTTGACAGGGAAATTACCTTCCGTAACGGGACTGAGTTGTTGATTCCTGTATATTATCAATAAAAAAAAATGTTATGTTCACTTACGTTCACTTCATGAAACGTAATTTATTCTGCATTCCATACTTCTCTATAACTATTAAAATTAACATTCCCCGAAAAGGAAAAAAATGTGTTGTCAAGACGTAATGAAATTTTTATGAAAATTCCATATGCTTCATTTCTGTTTTGCTATTTTCTACGGTATAATCGAAAATCGAACAGCAATGAACCAGCGAATCAAAGGAAATTAATATAAAAATTGTCAAAAAAGTTATTTTGTTAAAGCAAAACCTTCAATACTCTCAGTGAATGATTTTAATACTTATGTTTATATGAAATATTAAAAAAAGCTACATCGATCTTAATCTTTCAAAGAAACTCTTAAATGATATCAGCGCAATCTATATTACTAAAATCTTTTATTTCTCTGTCTGTCTGTGTGTCTGTCCGGCGCAATTTTCTGTGAGAATGGAAAATAGAAATAAATTTTACAATGAAACATCCGCGACAGGAATCGAACCTGCAACCTTCTGATCCGAAGTCAGATGCCTTATCATTAGGCCATAGGGACTACAATTCTCTTCATATGGTTTTTTGACTTATATCTCCTTTCCTTTCCCCCATCAATAAGGAATGTATTCAATCTTTTTTTTTTTTTTTTTTTGAATCTCAAGATTGTTTATTTATTTTCCATCCGTCAGTTTATTTGTAATTCGAAACTGACAATTAGAACGATAATTGCCGAAACGTTGCAATATTTTACATTTTCTTACTTAACTGAATTCTATGTGATATTGAAAAATATGTGGGTGTACACGCCAGATGTTGGAGTAAAAAAACCGAGTCAAGAAAGAAAGAAGCATTCTTTTTTTGAGGTGGAATACCGAAAAAATCACTATTTGCAGCTCAAAAACCATCAATATTTGTAACTCAAACGTCACTGAAAAGTGACAATTACTATAAAAATGAAAGATGCAGTACTTCTATTAGCTAGAATACTGAAAAAACATTGTAACTTAGAAACCACTGAAAAGTAGCAATCTATATTACTAAAATCTTTTATTTCTCTGTCTGTCTGTATGTCCGTAGGAATTTTCTTTGAGAATGGGAAATACAAATAATGTTTACAATGAAACATCCGCGACAGGAATCGAACCTGCAACCTTCTGATCCGAAGTCAGACGTCTTATCCATTAGGCCATGGGGACTACAACTCTCTCCATATTGCTTTTTGACTTATCTCTTCTTTCCTTCCCCCATCAGTATGGAATATTCAACCTTTTTTTTTTTTGGAATCTCAAGATTTTTTTATTTATTTCCCATCCGTCAGTTTATTTGTAATTCGAAACTGACAATTAACAACTAAAATTGCCGAAATGTTGCAATATTTTAAGTATTCTTCCTTACCAAATTCTATGTGATATTGAAAAATAAGCACGTATATACGGCAGATGTTGAAGTAAAGAAAACAGAGTCAACAAAGAAAGAAGCACCCTTTTTATGAGATAGATTACTGAAAAATACTATTTGTAACTCAAATACCTGGAATCACGTCAAAGTTAAGAACATACCAAAGAACGAGATTGTCGATAACATCAATCGCGTAATAAGTCAAAGAATACAAGGTGAGACTAGAGAGTATTTAAGTGAGAATAAAATTGATACTTCTGATAATCCACAACACGAACATCTCTGCCTGAACATCTGAACTCATTGAATCTCAGCGGTATTTCTCAACATCGTTTTTCATTGAAGATGGGATCTGCAATAATGTTGTTGCAAAAGATCAATCCCAAATTTGGACACTGCAACGGAACTCAACTTAAATGCCGTTCATTCGATAATGATCTCATAAAAGCCGAAATTATAACAGGAACTCACAAAGGAGATCTTGTTTTCATCCTTAAGATGTCTATGAAACGAAATGATAATCTACTTCTATTCACTTTCACAAGAAAGCAATTTCCGATCAGGCTTTCTTACACGATGTTTAACATTAAAGCTCAAGGACAGACTCTAAATAAAATTGCCATCTATTTGGAGAACTTTGTCTTCACTCACGCACAACTTTATGCCTTTGAGTCACAAGTCAACAGAATTTGGTTATCTTCACTCGAAAGAATAGTCACAATCAATTCGTCGCCAAGAATTTCATATACAAGCTACGATCTTCATTCATCATCTATATTAACAAATATCCATCTCAACATATCTCTTCTTCAAATATCTATATCAATCAATTTGCACACGTGTAATGGTTGTAATTAAGAAAAGAGATTCAAGAAAGAAAGAAGCACTATTTCTATAAGATAGAATCTAAAATATCACTATTTGTAACTTAAAAACCAATGGTCTTTGTAACTGAAAAACCACTAAAAAGTATATCTATATTACTAAAAGTTTTTATTTCTCTGTCTGCCTGGTGCGGTTGTTGCAATTTGTGAAAATAGAAATAATTTCTACAAATTCACTATGGTAATCGAACATGCAACCAACTGCTCCGAACTTAGACGTCTTAGCCATTAGACCACGAGGACTACATTCTAATCTCCATAAAAAAATTAAAAAAAAGATCATAGATATATGATTCACACGCTGGTTCTAAAAGCAGTTGTGAATTGAAATAGAATATAAACATCAGAAATTAAATTAAAAAAAAAAACTTTTAAAAACTTTTAGTTTTAGTTTACTTGATGTAATTTGTGTGTGTGTTTTTTTTTAATAAATAAAAAGTTGTTTTCCGTTAAATATGCGGAGGCTTCCGGAGCGAAGCGACGGGTAGCCGACTAGTTTCTGTAATTTTTGAATTGTAGGATGATTTTATAAGCTTTGGAATGATATGCAGTTTTGACTCATTCTTTAAATCAAATCAATGTAATGCTTTCAATGTGATACATTATCAGTTAGAAGCTTCAGTAATGCATGAAGCAGATTTTTAGAAACGCGTACAGTGAAACTTCGGTACCAGGTTAGTGAATACTCCTTCTTCCCTCAATATTAAGTTGCCTTCGGAGTACTAGGTTACACGACGGATCGCATGATTTGATATCTGGATCTAAAAGCTTCGCTCTGTATGTAAAACATAGATATCAGTTCAATAGATAATTTCATCTCAGTAGATGGTTCATCCCACGAAAGCCCCGCGAACACCATCCAACTTTGCACCAACTTTAGTCGGCCGACTTCGAGTCCGCCAACTTTTTGTCAGTCCCGCACACCATTCAACTCGCAAATGAGTCGGCCGTGATAAAAGGAATCCCATAATGAAATGCGTTTCCCCCAGCAGCTGTGGAAAATACGAAAAATCGAGGCTTTGAAACCTCTCTCATAAATTCTGCCGCGTAAAATTACTGCATTTCAGTATAAACTTTATTTATGCATGAAAGAAACTCGCAGTACTCTGATATTCATTGTGTACCCTCTTATCTTCGACTCGAATCGGTGAACATCGTTTTAGACGCCATTTCTTCCATGGGGGTGACGTCACGACTGACGTGTTCCAACGCCGCCCTGTGATTGGGTAACTCCGACCAACTTCCCGAGTTGGCCGTGCACAACCAACTCGAGTCGGCGGACTAAAGTTGGTGCCAAGTAGCTGAAAAACTGGCTCAAATCTGTCAATACCAACTCGTGACGTCAAAATCGGCCGACTAATTTGGTGCAAAGTTGGATGGTGTTCGCAGGGCTTTAGCAATTTGTCGAACCATGGCTTTGATTATTAAAAAATCACGTTTCTTTTCATTTCAGTTCACCGCAGAAAATTGCCATAATGGGGAAAGTGTGTAAACCTTGGACGTGGCGTGATAACATCTCTCAAACGGCCGTCGTCCTGGGCTTTTCACGCACCAAGTGAAACACGATTCACCGAGAGTGGAGAAAAACAAAAAAAATTCCAGTGGTTACTGATCCTTTGAAAGAACACTGCCTGTAGATCTCAGGGCTACAGAAAGATTATGAAAAATCGTTCAAACTACCAGAACCAGAGAGATCCTATCAGAATTTAAATTTGAGAAACTTAACGTGCCGTGAGAAATGGTTAACGAAAGGAAAACAAGAACAGCAACTGCATAAAATAAAATTGCCTTTCTGATTCAATTATGGAAAGGAATTGGGAACGGCCGCTTCGTCCTTTAACGGACTCATCAGCCCAATCCCGCCTTCCCCGATAAAAGAATCAGAAAGGCAAGATTGGAGGTGATCTTCACTAATAGGATCTTGCCTTTCTGATTCTTTTATCGGGGAAGCCGGGATTGGGCTGATGAGTCCGTGGAAGGGCGAAACGGCCGTTCCCAATTCCTTTCCATAATTGAATCAGAAAGGTAATTTTATTTTATTCAGTTGCTGTTCTTGTTTTCTTTCGTTAAGAATTTGAATTTGTTTTTCAAGTTTCCAATTTCAAATAGATTTCAGTAGTAAGTTATAGAATCTTTAGTTTGAATTAGAACTTTAAGTTTTAAGGTAATTATTTGATTTAAATTAAAAGCCATTGTTATTCAGTTGAATATAGGAGACAGTTTTTGTTTCTTTTAAGTTTCGTATTTAAAATTTACTTTGTCAACAATGTTTCTAAAACTTTTAAACGCAGCTCTTAATTGCTTAGAACAAATAATGTCCATGAATAACTGTAAAGTTTTTATAAAGAATTTTTATTCAATAAATAAGTGTGATTTTTTTTAGAAATAAATTCTTATTAAAAGAAATGGCTAACAAACGAAGGCATTTAATATTAAGTTTTATTTTGGATAAATCAAATTACAGTAGCACCTCGAGTATCCGACACTGTTTTAACCGGACCCTCGTTTAACCGACGTCGGTTTCCTTAATTTTTTTTTGGTAAAGAAACAATTTCTTCCCCTCCATCCCCCTTATGCTCTCTCTTATGCGGATGTCCGGTCCCGACAACTTCGGTTAATCGAGGTTCTACTGTAGCTGTTTCAGAGATAGCTGTTGGTATTAACAGAGGAGCTTTGTCAAACAATAAATTCTTCGAGTAAACTTCATCAAAAATGTATTTGATCTAGTTATGTATTATGTAGTTGGAAATTTTTCTATTCACTTTCTGTCTTGGACCTACAGTCTTCCGAAAAGAAAGAGAATCAGCCAGTTATTGTCGTATTTCTCTGTTCTTATACTAATTAGATTTTAAAGATGGATTGATTTGAAGTCATTTAATCGATATTAACGTCGTGACTAATAATAAAAGTTTGCCCCACCATCATCTTTGATGATTATAGATGACTGTTTGCTTTGCATGTTTTTTGTACCTTTCTTATTAAATGTAGGTAAAGAAAAACTGAACTATTGCCTTCCACTGATTGGCTAAATAAACATTCGTTAAGGTTACGGGAAAAACATCAACTCTAAAGCCCTTTGCACATGGATCCGATCGGATCCATGTGTAATGAGCTTAGGGGAGCGTTTGAGACCAAAATTATCATATTGAAATGAAAAAAGGTAATGTGAATGAGGGTGTCTTGGAACACAATTTAAAAATAAGGTGATTCAGTCCAAAATTTACGTATTCAAAACACCCTCATTCACCTTACCTTTTTTTCATTTCAATATGATAATTTTGGCCTCAATCGCTCCCCTTAAGCCCATTATACATGGATCCGACCGACGATTTTCGGATCCGTGTGCAATGGGCTTAAAGCCTTTCTCTAAACTGTCAGAAAATGGCAAGTTATCAAAGCATTGCTGTAGGATTATGCAATTTTGATTGTAGTACTTAACGAACACTAGCTTGATACTGTTCTTCATATTTGCAATTTTTTAAAATTTTGTAAAGAAACTTTGTAAATCATCTTGTAAATCACCGTTCATTACATCACCGTTCATTACATAATACTATTTTGAAAACGGAAGAATAAGAAATGTACAGCAAGTACTCCTTCAATGAATTGAAATTGAGCCTTGGATATTTTTAATTCACAAACTAGTATTGCTTTATTTCTAAGAGGATAAAGAGTTCTTGTAAGGCAATTGTTCTGTTATTTTTTGAAGCACATTTGCCTTCGAGTTATTCAGATTTATGAATGAAGGACTAAATTAAGATATTTAGTAGTGAAATACAATAGAATAAAGAATAAGCTATGCACATGTCCAGGGACAGAACAAAGGACAGCGAATAATGAGTAGGGGATTGAACTATCTCGGGACTCAAGTGTTTCCTTTTAGTTGGATGGTTTGCAGGTAATTTTTAACTCCTCTCACAGATTAACTACATTGATACCCTCTTAATTAAAGAAAATATTAATGAAAAGTTAATTAATTCTGAAAATAAAAATTTAACCTAAAATCTTCTATTTTTACCAACAAAAATTCTTCAGTATGTTCTGTGGATTTTTTTTTATCGGTTTGTGTCCTCGTCCAGGCAGCACTTTTAACGATCCTACATTTTTAAATCGAAAAATCATTTTTCGCAAATTTGTAATTGCCATTGGGCCTTTCCGTAAATTCTTCTTCAGTGCGATAGAAGCAAAAAACAGTTGTTTTTTGGTAGTAAAATTTTACCAGCAAAGCACGATCATGTAAATTTACCAAGGTTTAACATCAAAGCAACACGACTTAACCATAACACATCAGTAGGACCTAACACGCTGTTCGTTTTCATGTTTTTATATCCTTCAATCTATGTCGTCAGTTTACTGCATTTGCATATGTCCATGCTTCCAGCATTGTTCTTGGTGGCGAAAGTTTGAACATTTTTTTTTTCTTCAAAACCCCATGGTCTAAATAGGGTTCATACCAAAGAACATCAGCAAGCCTGCATAGGGACATGACCTAATAGTGAAAGTGACCCATTTGAGGTCAGAAATAGATTAAGAGGGTCTTAATAAGGAATAAAGTCTATGGGCCCACGTCTCCTATTCTTACTGTTTCGTAGATAAAGCCCATGTTAAGGTACAACTTTGATTGCAAATTACTCGGCCATAGTAGTAAGTAGAGCTTTGGTTTTTGTTGCATTTATCTGCCCTAGAGATACTGGTTCTAACAGTATGCCACGTGACCGCCCCCAACTACCACAGAACCACGTGACCTGAACATGGGCAACTGGTTACGGGCCCGTAAGTGAAGATTTTGGGATAGGTACCTGTTAGGCTTATACATGATATAACGGTATATATTGAGGTGTATATGCATGCCAAGTTTGAAGTTCGTAGCGTTTTTCTAAGTTGGTATAGAGAAATCGAAAGTCTGCATAGAGACATGGCCTGATAGTGAAAGTGACCTAATAGTGGGAGACAAAATAAATAGCGGGGAGAATTGGACCTTACCCAATCGATAGTATTCTAAGAGAGGACCATTTTATCCTCTAGCACCCATATTCGGAAACATGGGTTTCACCCTTAAATTCGACTTCAAAGTTAAAACTTCACTTGACAAATATACCAACGTTACGAACTTCAAATTTGCAATCAAAGTTATACCTTGACATGGGCGTTATCTACAAACGGTAAGAGCTGGAGACGTGGGTCCATTGACATTATTCTTTATTAAGACCTCCTTAATCTATTTCTGATCTCAAATAGGTCCACTTTCACTAATAGGCCATATCCCTATGGTTGATGTCCTTTGGTGAAGTTTGGTCCAATAGGTTTATGGTAATTGGGCTCTAAATACCTCCTCTTTAATTATGGTCATCCGGTATGATAACTCAGTATATCACTGATCGCGCATTCACGTAGTTTTTGCGCTGCAGTTGTACAGTCGTCCGTCGACTAACATCGGGGTTCCGTTCCATCCGGCAGGACGTGAGTCGAACCAGGGCCGCGCCAAGCGGGGGTGCAAGGGGTGCACGGCGCCCTGGCGGCACGTCTTGGGGGGAGGGGGCGGGCGGCAAAAAATTTAATGTAGAAATACTAATTGTCCAATCTTTATTACGTTCATGATGATTTGAACCTACAGCTTATTAATTAAATAGGTATAACTTGTATACCTAAAATAAATTTAGCTTTTTAGGGGCGGCAACTTTTGCCTGGCACCCCGGCGCCAATATACCTTGGCGCGGCCCTGAGTCGAACGGACGTCAAATACATTAAAAAAACAGAGTTACAGGCGTGAGCGACTTAACCATAATTAGTTTATTATTCCAAACACTGTATATTTCACTGATATGGGATTCTTAGCAATTATTATAATTGATAAAAAGTAAGAACAATAGTAATAATGAAAGAGATAAGAAGAGACCCTAATATTAACCAAGACTGTTGCTGAACTTTGTAGCTTTAGATTAGAAAAGGACCTTGTCGTTGCTTCCTTGTCGTTCTCCTATCGTCGATTTAATGGAAGCAGATCCTTTCACAGCCTCTACGATTTTATTCTTATTTTTCAAAATATCTTAACTACAGGATGAGACCCTCCGCAGGCTGACGGGCTTACCAGCGTAATGTTGCTTTATAACTTCGTCTCGCCTGTTTTTCTGTGATTATTCACTAGGTTTTTTGACTCGGCATGTAAGGGCTATGTTGTATAAAATATTGCAAAATATTTAACGTTAAATATCCTCAAACATAAAATGAACAGAGGAACTCTTGAAGAAAGGTGCCGATTGCAGACTCCCCAGGGAAGTTGCCATTGAATGCGCTGTTGCCACTGTGCATGATACAAAAATAGAAACCTATTTTTCCTTTACGCTCGGTTGCGTCTTATTCGTGTAACGTATAATGTAAGTGGAAGTATAAGGGCGTTTCACAAGGATCCGAAAATCGGACGGTCGGATCCACGAATGGACGTATTCTCTTTCACATGGCCACGAAACTCTCTCCGATGTCGTCTATACGACAAGTAACATTCAAATCGTTCGTATAGACAACGTTTCGTGGCCATGTGAAAGAGAATAAGTCCGATTCGTGGATCCGACCGTCCGATTTTCGGATCCATGTGAAACGCCCTTAAGTCGATGGATGATTGTATTTTTAAATATGAAACAAAGGATATCGCCATCTTTTAGTAATTCTATTTTGTCTTTTTTCAATGCAGCAATTTTAGCACTAAGTAGGAAGAGGATAGGTGATACTATACATTCAAGCTGTATTACAGTGTTGTAATTTAAGCTAGACTTCACTTTAATAATAAATTATAATAAATGAAAAAGTATATCAAATACTCACAAATAGAATTATACATGCACTGTTCATAGTTTACTCCACAAATGATAGCCGATGCACCTGGTTAACAAAATATACACTCTGTAGAATACTGTATATTTTTTACTTGATAATAGGCACTCAGCTGTGCCAGAAACTATAGTCTTACTGTAATTTTTGTATTAAAGGAACTTTTTGCATATTAACCAGGTGCATCGGCTATCATTTGTGAAGTATATCAAATACTAAAAAGCGAACAATTCTTGTAAATTTTATCTTCAAAACGTGCCTAAGGATTTTGATGAAATGGAGTGAATCTACCGTTTTCGCGTGCTAGAAAGCGATTTAGCTAGGACTCAACTTCGCGAAAACTCAATTAGGGGATACATGCTTAACCTGGGACCTAGGTGCCAGATTATTGTCTATATTAATCTTACTTTTTTTTTGTTTTATTTTATTCTTAATAAATTCGTGTTCTGTGCGTTTTAAGGGGTTCATTTTACCTGTAACAAAATAGGAATTTTACTTAATAATAATTATTTTTAAGACGTTTACCTTTCAACGTGGTAAACGTCTATATTCATGGCGTATATTCATGGCGGAGCTGTCCTTCCTGACATTCAAATAAAGTATGCAAATCTTCCAAAATGTTTTTCTTTTTAAAATATACAAAAGCTTAAGATTGTAAACAAATTCAAAAAAGATGAGGATAAAAATAAGTTAGAAATACCAATTATAATGTTTGAATATTGAGTTTGTAAAATGTACTTATGCAACTTACTATAAATACAGATTTAATTAACAAAATGAAAATATTGCTTAATTGTTTTTTGACAAGCATGGTTCTAAATATGAATTTATAATAAATAAATTCCAATAAATTGCCAATCTACATATCATATCTTATCTTTTACTAATATTCAAAGCTGAAGAAATTGTATGTTTGAACGCGCTAATCTCAGGAACTACCAGTCCGATTTGAAAAATTCTTTTTGCCCGATTATTGAGGAAGGTTATAGGTTATATAATATCAGGCTACGACCAATAGGAGCGGAGCAGTATACATAAACGTCAACCAACGTGCGGCGGCGGTGAAGGGCGGCTTGGCCGCACGACGAGAACCGAACATTACCGAGAAGGGCCGAATTTAATGCGGGTGACACCGCGGGTACAGCTCTTTTAGATAAAGCGCCTTAATAATATTATTAAAGTAACAAACTACCTAAACAGAAGTAAAACCTGAAAATCTAAATAGATGCTACGCATAAACCTAATTAATTACAAATTAAATAAAAGGGATTTGATATGCCAAATGCTTCAAAAATATTTGAAGCATTAGAATATTGCAAATATTGTTATTTACAAAACCCTATAATGAATTTCTCAAAAATAAAAAAAACAGAAAGAACATGATCATCCACCACCTGGCGTAGAAATATGGAAATATATATTATTATTTTTTTTTTCAGGAAACAATAGAGAATTTAAATATTAAAAAATGTATCATTTCCTTTCAAGTGATAAGGAAATAATGTGAATCGCCTAATAAATTTTGTTTAGGTGTTAGGACAACTACTGTCGCTAGGGTAAACGAAAATGTAAGCTTCGACGTGAATCACCTATTAACTAACATTGATTAATAAGTAAAAGTGAATAGTGCAATTTTAAAATATAAAGAATGTCCTTTTAAAAAAGAATAATGAAAAACAAGAATATATCTAATAAAATATTTTGTATATTGAAGTCCAATTGCGAACTGTGAATTGTTAGAATTATAGATTAAGTTTTCATTGATTATTAATTCGTAATTTAAATCCGGATTAAATAAAATAACTTCATTTTAAAATCGTCGAAACCTAAAACATTTCTTTTTATTATAATGAAACCTAATTAATGCTTTTTAAACATTTTTTTTTTTCCAATTTTAAGAAAGTTTTTTTTCTTATCACCCTCAAGCAACCAATCAAACTGTTTCCCACAAAAACAGAAACTTCAGATTTTAGTTCTTTTATTTTAACTTTTAAGTAATTTTTGTAAGAAAATACTGAAAGTAATTTTAATAATGCAAGAAACGTTTTTCAGTATTTTCCTCCAATATATCGTTTTGTGTTTTGTTTTTTTCCAGAAATCATAGTAACTTTGGATCTGAGTTTGAGGATATGAAAAATTGCTTAAAACAAAGTGATTGGACGAAGACTTTCTCATTGTCCATCAGAAGCTGAGTAAGTAACGTCCTTCATATGTTTTTTATTTTTATTTTATATATAAAATAATTCTGTACATTCTTTATTTAACTTTTGGTAACATAAACATTAAGAGATTTAGTTTAAATTTATTTATTTGAGGAATCATCTTAGATTTTCCTCTTTAATTTATAATCAGAATTTAAGTTCTTATACGTCAGAATTATACAGATTTCAACTAAGTAGCGATGAGTTGTAAAGTATTTCTCTTATTAGGTTTTCTAATAGTTTTAATTTACAATAAAATTTTAATTGAAACTGATTTCAACTGAAAACTAGTTTATCTATCTTACAATAACGATTTCTTTTGAATGTTCAATGTTGGATTAAAGCAGTTTTTATACTTGCTCTTGTTACATGTTCTAAAATTTATATATATCCACATATGTCAGTTCAAAACCTGTTTTAATTCGAAAGGTTTGAAATTAAGTTTTGATATTTTCCGATTGAAAGTGAAGGAATAATGTTACGTTGAAGTAACGTAACTCCAATTCTGACAAAGCTGTATCAAAAGTAACTAGTTTAAGAAAAGTGTCATTTTTTTTTTCCTCCCATTAAATCAAAACTGTCATTTTCCTGATATAACTGAAAATCGGGAATTTAAGAGAAATTCTATTCAACTGAAATCGTTACGTATTGAATGAAAACTTTTTATTGTAAACTGGTTTACCCAGCTCGATACATGCACAAAAAATGAATCTCTCCTTTCAACCACCGAATTCGACTATTCTCAAATTTGATTTAATAATTTTAATATTGATTAATTACGAATGTGTACCTGTGTAATTTACTAAGCAAGCTCAATTGATATTTTTTTTTTTTTTCAAAAATTTAAGTATTTTGTTTATCTTAGATTCGTTGAGGTGAACTAATAAGATGGCTGACATTCCACCAGACGAACGTCGTTTTGAGGAAATTCTCGTAGATTACAATGAGGAACTTGGAAACTTAATCGGCGATTCGACTATCCTTGAATCACAATTCTCAGTTCATGAGACAACCATAAGCGAACTGGCGGAAGACTACAAGGATCTTAAGAATGTGGGGATAACAGAGCAAGAACTGTTCGATAGTGAAAACTTAATATTACCCGATTTCGAGAGACTCCAGGCAATTCAGAATACTCATAAAACCATGATTGAAAGACTTGCAGATAGACAAAGAAACTTGGTAAGGTTTTGGAGATCTTTTGATGTCAGGGAAGCGGAACTGAGGAACGATGAAAGAAGCTGCAGGCAGGAGATTGAGAACACACAACTTGAGTCTCAAATAAGCAGAACAAATGAAGGTAATTCGTTCTTGGAGAACGAATTACTAGCAAACAGTCATCAGGCCAAGATTAAATCGGTGGAAGGACGTGTGCGGGAGATTCAAGCTTGTCAAGAATCGTTAAGAGAAATGAGAAGTGACTACAACGAAGTAATGGAAAACGTCCAAAGAGTCAAGAAAGCGCAGGAAGCCATATTTGAAAAATTACTAACAGTGATTCCACTGGTTGAAAGGAATCTGACTGCCATTAAGGATCTAAGGACTGAAAAGCAGCAATGAATTAACAAGAGGCAATGCAGTATCAAATGTCCTACAAGTAGCTAATGTAGAAGAGACAAAAATGAACATAGAAAAGAAAGCCATCTGACAAGATGAATACAAACTCGAAACTCCTGAAACAGACAAGTCGAAAAGTGTAAATGAAAGATTCCAAGAAATCAAGTCTTAATTTATTGAAATTGTATATTTGTATTGCTTGGGTTCCATTTAAGTAATATTTAAAACTTAACATTTACGAATTTAAAATGGAACTAAATTTGCCTGTAAATGAATTCGGATTAATTCTTTATCAGAGTAGAAAACTCAGTTAGGACTTAAATGAAAAACATTAATGAATTTCTGAAAGATACTTGTAATTCTGTGAATAATTTACTTAGGATTCAGTGATCGGAATTTTTCAGACTAAACCACAACTTTAAATAAAATTTTAGAAAAATGCTTTTCCTTCATAATCTTACAATTATTTTTCTAGCCTTATAACTTATTTTAAAGCTTTGTCAAGCGAATAGTTTTAATGAATTGATTTTACTGAATGCAACATGTTTTAGTCTAATTTAGCATAGTTATTGAGGTTACTTTCCCCCAAATCGGGATATCTTAAACATAAAACAATTCAGGATTAGAATTTTAAGCGTTTGAATGATAAATTGACATTATGAAAAATATTTTTTTTTTTTTTTTTTTAACAATTGTCTTGTACATTGTTTGTACGT
>JAFIDM010042290.1:967-13877 GCA_023159025.1 Thereuonema tuberculata
ACCAAACTTTGCAGAATTACTCTTTAGGACACTGCGGAAAATATAGGTTACCTTAGAACCCGGACACCCCCCCCCCAAGGGGTTAAAAAGGGGTAAAACCACTGAAAAACTCAATTCCACCTGGTGGTGAAAATGAGAACTACACAAATATTGTGTAAAGTGAAAAATTCGCTCTCCTATTTGGGGCAGGGACACCACACATGGGTGGGAGGAAGCCAACACAAAGGCTGAAGTGTCCCACCCCCGATCGATACCGGGACCTCATATTTAGGGCCCCTTCTCGGGCCCCCCAAGTCAATTGAAAAAAAGGGAAAAATTCGCTCTCCTATTTGGGGCATGGACACCACACTTGGGTGGGAGGATGGCAACACAAAGGCTGAAGTGTCCCACCCCGACCGACACCGGGACCTTCAATTTAGGGCCCCTTCTCGGGCCCCCCAAGTCAATTGCAAATAAAGAAAAATTCGCTCTCCTAAGGGGGGCAGGGACACCCCATTTGGGTGGGGGGATGGCGACCCAAAGGCCTAAGTGTCCCACCCCCGATCGACACCGGGACCTTATATTTAGGGCCCCTTCTCGGCCCCCGAAGTCAATTGTAAAAAGGGAAAAACTCTCTCTTCTATGGGGGGCAGGGACACCACACTTGGGTAGGGGGGATCGCGACACAAGGGCATAAGTGTCCCACACCCGATCGACAACGGGACCATATATTTACGGCCCCTTCTCACCGAGCCCTTTCTTTGTTTGAGTGGCATTGCAGCGCATGCCGGGTACAGCTAGTCTATATATATAAAAATGAATGTATCTTTCTTTCTTTCTTTGTCCTTTATACACTCCTAGGCCCTTTGACCTATCTGGACCAAACTTTGCAGAATTACTCTTTAGGACACTGCGGAAAATATAGGCTACCTTAGAACCCGGACCCCCCCCCCAAGGGGTTGAAAAGGGGTAAAACCCCTGAAAAACTCAATATCCACCTGGTGGTGAAAATGAGAACTACACAAATATTGTATAAAGTGAAAAATTCGCTCTCCTATTTGGGGCAGGGACACCACACTTGGGTGGGAGGAAGCCAACACAAAGGCTGAAGTGTCCCACCCCCGACCGACACCAGGACCTTATATTTAGGGGCACTTCTCGGGCCCCCCAAGTCAATTGCAAATAAGGAAAAATTCGCTCTCCTATGGGGGGCATTAGTCATATCAAAGACTCCTTGCCCAAAATGATGGGCTTTAGGTCTCAATATACAATATATACACTCATGGACAAAAAAATTAGCGCACCAAGAAGGAGTCGTCAAAAGAAAGAAAATTTACATATGTAACGACTACTCTGATATAAGTAAATGATAAGAAAATCAAAGAAAAAGGATAATTTATTTCAGAGAAAAAGGCAAAAGAACGGAGGAGTTAATACCCCGTTGGACCCCCTCTAGCGCGAATGCACGATGCAATACGATCGGGCATTGAGTCATACAAGTTCTGTATGATGTCTTGAGACATTTCGTTCCATATTTGCTGTAACCTTGCCTCTAGTTCGTTCAAACTCGTGGGATGCCCAACTCGTCGTCCCAAATGATCCCAGATATGCTGGATTGGAGACAAATCTGGGGATCGGGCAGGCCAAGGAAGGGTAGTAACAGTGCGGAGACAGTCTTGTGACACCCGTGCCGTATGAGGCCAAGCATTGTCTTGTTGAAAAATGGCTCCTGGGAGCCGTTGCATGAGTGGCAACACATGTGGTTGCAGGATTTCATGAACATACTGCTGGGCTGTCATGGTGCCACGGAACAATACTAGGGGTGACCGTGTATTGTAGGCAATGGCACCCCACACCATCACACCAGCTGTGGGAGCAGTGTGTCGCTGTACAGCAAAGGCAAGATTGAAGCGTTCACCACGGGCTCTCCACACACGAACACGATTGTCATCACTGCCGAGACTGAATCTGGATTCGTCGCTAAAGACGACCTGGTTCCATTCCGCTGCAGTCCAGTTTCCTCGTGCGCGGCAAAACTCCAAACGGAGGCGTCAATGGGTGGGCGTCAAGGGCAGCACACGTAATGGGCGCCGCGATACCAACTGTCCTTCAGCCAGGCACCTTCGTATGGTTCGAGAAGACACAGAGGCCCCTAGTGAAGGTGCTACCTGTGCCTGGATGGCGGCCGATGAAGCAGTTGGCTGTACGCATGCATTTCTGACTATGTGGCGGTCTTCTCGACGACTGGTCTGTCGAGGGCGTCCTGAGCCTGGTCTTCGTGTACATGACATCTCTCGGGTCCACTGGTCCCAACACCTTCTCACAACACAATCAGAGCGGCCTAATTGACGAGCTACTCGCCTAGCTGACCACCCAGCTTCCATCATCCCGACGATTCTCCCTCTCTCAAACTGCGACAACTGCGTATACTGTCTTCGAACACGGCGTAATGGCATGTCTACCTCAGCTCTTCCTTTGTAAATGATTCAGCACACTCAAACACGCTTTGGTTACCTGTTTTATACTCCACAGAGTACGATGTTCAACGCCCTCTACCGGCTATACGTAATGCGCAATCACGCTGCATTTCTAATCATTTGCATATCTCCCCGACATGTACCTTCATTGCAAGTTTCGTTACGATCCCGCAATTATTTCTTGGTGCGCTAATTTTTTTGTCCATGAGTGTATATAAAAACAAGAAATTAATAAATAAAAAGAAGAATTCAAAGAAAACCATTACAAACACTCGAGACTAAAAAAAAATTCCAAACAAGATATTTAAACATTAAACTAACTGAAAAAGACGTAAAAACCAATATCTACCAAACATATCCCACACGAAAATCAATAAATTAAAATAAAAAAAAAAAAATCATCTCTTAAACACTCAGATCTACTATCCTGGGAGAGTTTGAACCGGTTGGCAGGGACCCACCCCGAACAGCCCTCCGGACCGCCGAAGGCCCAATCCGGAGGGCCGGGTACAGTTCGGGTCCCACCCTCCCCATTGACCTCCCTTGAAAGCAAATCAGAGGGAAAAAAAAATAATAAAGTAAAGAGATAAACAAAAAATATACAATTAACAAAAAAAAATATACTTTAAAAAAACACGTAACAAAGTTAAAATGAACCCTCACCCCCTATTAAAATTTCAAAATTTATTAAAAAAACTGAAGAAGAAAAAAGAAAAAAAAAAAGGCCGAATGATGCTCCAACTGTAGCATTGGGTGTATAAAAGAAAAAAAAAATAAAATAATATTGAGAAACGACATAATTCAAATCACTTCTTGGGGAAAACAGGCCAAGCCAATATTATCAAAAAAAAAAAATGGTTGAAGACAGGACACATATCCTTAAATGCAGGCAATTAGCAGGGAGATACATACGGCAGGACCACACCTGCCATGGGTCGACCGTCAAAGACCCTATCGGCCCACGAGCAGTCAAGTTCGTGGTCCATCCGCAGCATTGCTCCCCTAACCCGAAAAGCCATACCTCAAGATATTAATTCCCAAACATCAAAAAAAAAAAAAAATATATATATAATTTTGAGGATTGCCTTTTATAACTGAAGCATTTTTTTTGCAAGCTTTTTAAAGTCCCCCATGTTCTTCAGCAATTCATTATTTTGGCAGGGGGATGAAACCCCGTTCAAGAGCTGATTCTTAATAAATATCTCTCCAGCTTGCTGTCTCTGAGGATGTCCACGAACCCAAAGGACATGATGAACATCCTCATCAACACGCGAAGAGCAGAGCTCACAGCTGGGCTCATCCCGCTTGCCAAATCTAAATAAATAACTTTTAAAATCCCCATGGCCTGTAATTATCTGATTAATGAAAAAATCCCCAAGAATTATGTCGTCTCACTTTATTAATAAAGGTGTGTAGCTGGGGACTCTTAGAAGAAACTTCCCAGTTTTCCTGCCACAGGGTTAGAACCCCGGATCGCATAATTTTTTTTGAATGGCTACGAGGCAAGGGCGCTTGTATCGTGATTGATTCTAATGAGGTGGCTATCTTGGCCTCTTCATCAGCTTTCTTGTTGCCTTTGATGCCGATGTGTACTTTCACCCAGAAAAGTTGTACATTACTGCCTTCATTAATCATATTTGTTATATCAACATGGGCATCCCTAGCTTCCAGATATTCATAGGAGCAGCTGGCCAAGGATTGAAGAGCTGAGAGAGAGTCGGAAACTATAGCCAACCTGATTGTTTGGCCACTCCAAAAAGAGGAGGCCCAAAGGACCGCCCTACGGAGGGCAAAAAGCTCTGCTTGGAAAACTGAGCAACAATCAGGAAGGCGTTCGCGATAGATGTCTATAAAAGACCACCTAGAATTATAAATCACGAAGGAAAAACCGACTCTATCACCAGTCTTTGAGCCGTCAGTAAAAATGAAGGCATCTAAGAGGGTTTGACTCTCTTCAGCGTTGGACCAGATTCCAATCCTTAGCCGCTTCTGATCAGAGGGATGTACCCATTTGTCTATGGATACTTTACGGCAGTAATCCGGGCTACTCACACGTTGAAAATGTGCGGCCAAGAACTGAGCCTGGATCCACAGTGAAGGAACCCCACTGAGAACATGGAGGGCATCATTCGAGACTGTCCTATAGGTCCTAGTAATTGCTAATAAAAAGGGTCGCGTTATTGTAAGTAGGAGTCTTTTAATTCTTACTTTGTGGGCATCCTCACCCCAGATTTCTGCTCCATATAGAATTTTTGTTTTAATAATAGTGTTAAAAATTAACTTTCTAATTTTTGGGTTAATACCTCCATTATTTGCATTGTTTGTCACCTTACCACGAATATATCTAATATGATCAATCCAAGTAAGTCCAGTGTTCAATGTAATTCCCAAATACTTAATATGGTCAGAAAAAACAATGGTTGCACCATTCATCTTAAGTATGGGGCGACGCTGGACTCTGTGGTGTGGGACAAACAATGCAACCGTCTTATCCGCATTAATAACTAACTTATTTTTAGTGGCCCAGTCTCCAATAACTTTTTGGAGGATTTCCCAATATTTAACAATCTTTTTAACAGATGGAGCAGAAATCACTGCGGCTGTGTCATCGGCAAAGGCCTGGACATAAAGGGCATCCTCATGATTCTGTTCCAGATAAATCTGCTGTAAAGAGGAGAATAGGTCCTCCATGACCAAAAGCCACAGGGTAGGACCAAGGTTACTACCCTGTAGACATACCTTTGAACAAAGAGTTGACGCTGATCCTAATTGGACCCAGCTGTTTCTAAGGAAAGATGAAATGAGATAATAGAGGTCGGAGGGACATCCCCTTCTCCTCAACACGCTCAGAATCACGGGATGCCATGCATTATTAAAAGCATTGGCTATATCAAGAGAGACTACAACTTAGTGGTTGCCACCCTCCCCCCTGGGAACGGAGAACATCCCGAAGAGCCTGGACGGCCTCCACAGAGCTGTGGCCTCTCCTGAAACCAAATTGGTTGTGAGAAAGATGATTGTTTTTTTCTAAAAAATACACCAATCTGTTATTACAAAAACTGTCAAGGACTTTACCGATGGCCGGAAGAAGGCAAATAGGCCTAAAACGACCATCTCCCTTTGGGAGTAGCACCACCTTGGCCCTCTTCCAAACTGAGGGGAAGATGCCCTCTTTCAAACACCTATTAACCAACAAGACCCATAACTTGGCAAGGGAATTCCTAATAAATGATAAAGATCTTACAGGAATTCCATCTAATCCAGAGGCCGAGTTCAAATTAATTTTTCAAAAAGCAATTCTAGTTCTTGTTCATTAAAAGATTTTTCCCTACGTGTAGTATAATAGGGAACATAGGACTCGTCTCGAAGTTGTTTTGTTTGTGTATTATCAAGTAAAGGGCCATCCTCTGGAAAGTATTCCAACAAGAGTTGGGCCGAAGTTTCCTCCTCGGAGGAAGTCCACGAGCCATTCAAGAAAACGCATGTTTGCTGAATCGGGGGGAATTTAACATTTCCACCGATAATTTTTGATGGTAAACTGAACGGGTCACGTTCAGTAGACGACTCGCAGAATTGCCTCCAGGATTTCCACTTCTCCCTCCTCAAGTTGCCACGGTAGACCCTTTTTGCATCCCTCCACCTGTTCTCAATTACAAGTCTCTCCACCGTGTCATCCATTCTCATCAACCTTTTTCTAAGTGCCCTCATCTTAGCCCTTTGCGATCGCAAATCAGAATTCCACCAAGCAGGTCCAGGTCGCTTATTATATGTTTGATTCCTAATAGGAATCGCGGCCCTACATGCTCTCAAGCATACATCTTGAAAGGTTTTAGCTGCAGTCTCCCAGTCCATATCTCGGAAAGTCTCCTCACGAGTCCCCCGCTCACCCTCTAAAATTGAATTAAAAATGTGCCACCTAGCCTTCCTTAAGCAGAAGGTGGAGGATATCAATGGGGGCGAACATCCAAACTGAAGGGAGATCAAACGATGATCGCTTCCCATGTCTTCAGTACAAAGATCCCATTCACATGGGATATGGCCCTTAAGAAAAGCAAGATCTATCCAGCTCCTACCATTTGATGAAACAAATGTAGGCTCTGAATCGATCTTGTTTAACAGTCTGAGATGTTGTGAAATAACAAATCTGCAATTTCACCACCCCTTTTATCATTAATCTTATCTCCCCACATAGTGTCTCGCGTTAAAGTCGCCAACTATAAGAACATTACTTATCAGGTTTAATAATTCTTCAACTTGTCTAATAAGATGTATATCATCATTTTTATGTGCATAAATATTTACAAGAATAAATTCAAAGTTATCCCCGACAATTTTCAGTGTTACCAAGTCCTTATTACTGTATTGTCCTATGGGGGGCAGGGACACCCCACTTGGGTGGGGGGATGGCGACACAAAGGCTGAAGTGTCCCACCCCCGATCGACACCAGGACCTTATATTTAGGGCCTCTTCTCGACCCCCCAAGTCAATTGCAAAAAAGGGAAAAATTCGCTCTCCTATTTGGGGCAGGGACACCACACTTGGGTGGGAGGAAGCCAACACAAAGGCTGAAGTGTCCCACCGCCGATCGACACCGGGACCTTATATTGAGGGCCCCTTCTCGGGCCCCCCAAGTCAATTGCAAATAAGGAAAAATTCACTCTCCTATGGGGGGCAGGGACACCCCACTTCGGTGGGGGGATGGCGACACAAGGGCCTAAGTGTCCCACCCCCGATCAACACCGGGACCTTATATTTAGGGCCCCTTCTCGGGCCCCCCAAGTCAATTGCAAAAAAGAGAAAAATTCGCTCTCCTATTTGGGGCAAGGACACCACACTTGGGTGGGAGGAAGCCAACACAAAGGCTGAAGTGTCCCACCCCCGACCGACACCGGAACCTTATATTTAGGGCTCCTTCTCGGGTCCCCCAAATCAATTGCAAATAAGGAAAAATTCGCTCTCCTATGGGGGGCAGGGACACCCCATTTGGGTGGGGGGATGGTGAAACAAGGGCCTAAGTGTCCCACCCCCGATCGACACCAGGACCTTATATTTAGGGCCCCTTCTCGGCCCCCGAAGTCAATTGTAAAAAGGGAAAAACTCTCTCTTCTATGGGGGGCAGGGACACCACACTTGGGTGGGGGGGATGGCAACACAAGGGCATAAGTGTCCCACAGCCGATCGACAACGGGACCTTATATTTACGGCCCCTTCTCACCGAGCCCTTTCTTTCTTTGAGTGGCATTGCAACGCATGTCGGGTACAGCTAGTAAATTATAAATGAAGAATAAGGAAAGAAAATAAGTGACAATAAAGCAAATTTAAAATCTGTCAATGATATGTATTTAAAAATAATGAATAATAACCAAAATAACATTTTTAAAGATAAACAAACTTTCGAAATTAAAAACTGTTCTAGCACATAAAATGCATTTCTTTTGCTTCAATTACAGCTTGTAATTGTCTGTGTATCGATTCTACTAATTTTCTGGTTGTTTCTACATTGATTTTCAGTCATTCTTCACAGTCATTTGTTCATTCATTCAGTCATTCTTCGCTTGCCTACTTCTATTTTGTTGGAAAATGTCTTTTTTCTCATTTGCAAATCCAACAAATGCCACAAGTTCTCAATAGGGTTGAGTACTAGCAATTGTGGGGGTGTTGTAAACTAACAGGTATCTTTGATTTTGTCACTCTCAAGAATGTGATTACTTTTGATACCATTTCCTTCTCTCCCAATAGTTCATAATGCATGTAGTTGATCTTCTTTTACCAACTTACATTTTTGTTCTCCATTCATTATAAACATGTTTCTTTTATCCAAGAAATAAGGACGAAAACATTTTGCTTGCTCACAACGATCAATAGTAACCCTGTAGCTGTGTTGGGAATTTAAAATAGAAACTCCCTTAATATCAACATAATGACTCAGCAGTTTCTCAAATTAAAATCTGAGTATTTTAACAGTTTTATTGGAATGGTGTGAGAAAAACATCCTATGACTGATTACTATCAAAACTTCAAATGTCAGAATAAAGTTAAAAGGATAATTTGAAAATTTATCTAGTAAAAAATAAAAAATAAAAAAATTATCAAACCTTGCAGGGCTGTCAAATTAAACTCACCTTTACTAAAACTTTTACATACTTAAAATAAATTGATTATAATTTAAATACAGGGCGGCTCACTGAAAATGAAATGGTTGAGTTTTGTGTCATTTTCACACATTGTTTTGGAAATCACTTGGACATGTCAATTTTTTTTTCAAGGAGGTCAATGGTTTGGGAGTATTTTTAATCATGGTAGTTCATTTCCTTCATGGGGGTGTACGCTATCTCTAAAATTATCAATGGAAAGGATAGTCAAGTAATAGGCTACATTGTTAAATTTCATGTTGAAATGTATTTTCTTTTAAGGAAGCAATGGTGATAGGGAAATTGCATATCTAACAAAATAGCATAGTAGTTACTACATATCATTTTATTAAATGTTGACCACCAGCTTCCATACAGTAATAAAGATTTTATTTGAAACTTTGTTGCACATTCTGCACTAATACTGCTAAAATACATTGCTGTAAATCTTCTAAAACATGCTGGTTGCATTGCGTAAATCTTACTTTTTAAGTGACTCCAGATAAGTCTGACAATCCTGTGTGCCGTTCAATAGCGCCTCTCCTTTCAATGCATTCATCCAAAACCTTTGATCAAACAACATTGCAACCATTTCCACCCTTTCTGCAATTTTACATGTACAAATCAAATGCTTGCTATACGATAAGATATGTTACTTGCTGCTGAAGTCTCACATAAGATACTGCAATAGAATTAAAGAAAGACAATTTCTTTCTTTAATACAGAAATATCATCAACCAGGTCTGCCTTAACAATACTGTATTTCCATGAATAATGTCTTCACTATTGCAGAACATGCGACAACAGTTTATGGAACATCTTAATTAAAGTAGGTAAGATGCTGATCTTACTTTCCACAATTAATTCACCAACACATAATTACCTAATTAATGCCATTTCTACATTTCCATCTGCAATATCTCAGCAACTATTTGACCTAATTGCACGACACTATACTACTACATAAACTACTATATTTCAACATAAAATTTCGCGAGCTTTTCAATGATGTGCCACTTGACCTCCCTTTCTATTTAACATTTTAGGTTTAGCATACACTCCGACTTGGGAAATGAACTGCTACTATTAAAAACACCCACAACTATTGCTATCCTTGAAAATGAAATTGACATGTCGAGCGATTCCCAAAACACTGTTCTGAAGTGACACCAAACACAGCTGTTTTGTTTTTGATGGGCCAACCTGTATCAACCTGGAATATTTTTCTAGAGCCAATTCTTCAAATTTGATTTGAACAGTACATAAATTAGTTTAATTCATTACAATAAATTTTAAACTGTACAATATGAATACACTTTCATAAATTAACATATTACATAATGCTGTGTATTAACATGTGGTAATTTTAAATTTTGTAATTTTTAAGTATATTGTCGATTTATGTTTAAAATATTACATATTCTAAGTACATTGTAATAATGATTATAATTGGCTAACTGCTGCATTTTCAGAATTGACCATTGAGAAAAAACTTGATTTGTCTTTCATCTGCTTATAGATGGCGCTACTGGTATTGTGGAATTGAAATAATCAGCTTATAACTTCTCATAGGATTACATTAGAAGTGGAATAGAAGAATTAAAATTATTTTGAACTAAATTAGGCTTTTGTTTTTAATACAGAGTGAATAATATCAAATGTATAATTTATCTTCAACTCCGGACATTAAATAATATTAAATCAAAATATACTATTATCACCATAGATCAAACTCTTCTGAAAATATGCTGTTATTTCAGTTAAACAATTCAAAGCAGTTATAAAACTTCGAAATACTCTAATCTAAAACATGAGAATATCTTCTACTGTTATGATTATGGAAATGTGCTTAAAATTGACCCCCACCCCCCCAAAAAAAAGAAAAAAATTTTAATTTTTATCTTATCTGAATTTCAGTTTCCAAACAGCAATTCTAAATGTTTACTTTTTTATGTTTAATTTGTCTTTTATTTCAGAAACTTTTGCTTTTGAAAGATTTTTTTTTAATGGTTTATTTTAAATCCCCTTCCAGTTTAATATTTATTAGTTATGCAATTCTCTTAACATTCCCACCTTATTTTTATAGTATTGCATTTTTAATTTTGTGTATTTGTTTTGTTTTTTAGTCAATGCCTATTAGAACTTTTTTTATTTAATTTCTGCCATCCGAAGTTATTTTGCTCCTTTTTCCCCCAATCCTTAGTCTTAATCAATCGTACCATATTCTCAGCCTCTATGCAATTACAATCTTTTTCAACACCATTTTGGGATTACGACAACTAAACTGCCACCACAGAACAAAAATAAATAAACAAAGAAATAAAAATTTCCATTACCTACTTTTTGCTGTCTTTCACAGGGTGTCTACTGAATCAATAAACAAAAATTTAAGGACAATTCCTATACATTTAAGGACATTTTCACAAAAAATTCTGTTCAACCAAAAAAAAAAAAAACCTCTAAACTGATCTGTTCAACCCCCCCCCCCAAAAAAAAAAATGCTGAAAATTTAAGGACATTGTCTGATTTTCCCGTACATTTCATGTCAACCCAAATTTCCCATACAATTCCCGGATTTCCCTGATGACTTTCACCCGTTTCCTCAATTGAAACAAAACCTAGGAGGTCGACGATTCACTTCAGACGAGGAGGTGAAACCCTTCGCGACAATGTGGCTGAACATGCAAGGACAGGATTTTCATCAGGAGGGAATATTCAAACTCATCCCACGAAGCGACAAGTGCCTAAACCAATATGGAGACTATGTCGAAAAATAACCTAATGTATATACTATCAGTCGGCTGTATTGGTTGTATGAAATATACATGTTTCACTGCAGGCTTTGTAACCTTAGTTTCTAATCAACCCTCATATGTCAGAAACCTCGAAATTTAATCCTTTTACTTTTAAATATTAATCTACACTGATGTCAAACTCAAAATTTCACATTTCGTCTACATAAGTTTCTTTAAACCACATATAGTTTCCAAATTTTCCCTTAACACTATTTAATGTGTCTAGCTTTTTTAATTCACGACTTAGAATTTCTTCGAATATAGCTGACATTCGTTTTTTTTAAATTTGCTCCTTTTTTTATATATAATTTGAAATTGAAATGAATAGTGTATATGAAATTTTTTTCTTACTATTATTCTGCTTATTTTCATATTCAAATATTTATTTCTTTTAACAACATTATTTAATTCTTCACTCTAATTTTTTTAACTGCTCTTAAAGGCTTACAAATCTTTTGCTAAATTCTTCAGTTACCAAAAATATTGTATAAGTTTGTTATGTTAATACATTGACAAAAATTTTAATATTCCTTTTTTAATTATATACACACATATATATTTACATATATATATTATGCAGAGATTTTTTTTTCTGTTGGAAATGCTATCTTAACAAATGATATTCTTCATAAAACTGTGATAAAGTAAAAGAAATATATATGAAATAATGTAAACTCATTGTAACTTATGATGAAGTTGATATAATCCATAGTCACAGAATTATTCTTATTTCTGTCGAAGGTATGCTCAGGATTTTGGTGCATTCCTATATTACTCAGCAACTGCTTGCTGAGAATGGAAAGTAGGGCAATGTTTCATTTTCCAGAACAACAATTCAAAACTGGTCAATGAATATCTTTAGGTCTTCATTTTGGCTCGATTGTTCTACAAATCCAATTGAATATGCGTGGGACAGCTTATCATTGAAGAATGGGATATGCTAGATCAACAGTATGTGAATGGTTAAGAAGTCTTAACGTGCGTGTAAATAAAATAAAGAGAAAAAAGAAAATGAAACGCAGTTAATTGTATAATAAATGAACAGCAGGATCAAAAGGGTGGTAGTAAACCGACAGTTTCAGAATACTTTGCATATTCCATCTTCAGGGACAGCACAAACATGTAGGACAACACCTTAATGTTTTGTGTTGTCCTAAATGTTTGTGCCATTCTTGAAGATGGAATACACAAGTACTCTGAAACTGTTGGTTTACTACCACTCTTTTAATCCCTTTTAGTCATTTATTATACAAGTGAGTGCGTTTCATTTTTTTTCTCTCTTTATTACATAGATGATCACGTGAATAGAAAGTGGAGAAGAATAGCAGCCCTTTTTAAATAGACTTTGCCTTTTTGTTATTGATTAGAAATATAAACATATATGAAGCACATCTTAATTCTGATTGTATTATAGATCTTGTACTGCACCAACCTTCATCAGTCACAGTGAGCAGCTCGAAAGAGGATGATTCTTTATTATAGTATTTTCTCCAAACAGTATTAGTATTAGCTCATGTTGCAACTTAA
>JAFIDM010042755.1:0-11931 GCA_023159025.1 Thereuonema tuberculata
GGAAAGATCGAGAAAGACAATGGCTGCGTAGAATGCGACTGCTCACTGCCTCCCTTAAACCCTCTTATGCCTCCAGACTGCCGCAAAGAATGTCCTCAAGACTGTGGAAAGATCGAGAAACACAATGGCTGCAAAGAATGCGACTGCTCACTGCCTCCCTTCAACCCTCTTATGCCTCCAGACTGCCGCAAAGAATGTCCTCAAGACTGTGGAAAGATCAAGAAAGACAATGGCTTCGTAGAATGCGACTGCTCACTGCCTCCCTTCAACCCACTTATGCCCCCACTTATATCCCCATTCTGTCTGTCGCGAGAAATTCATATCTCAGCAACGACTTATGCTAGAGACATGATCTATACCTAGTTAAAAAAGGTCTTGTCAAGACTAGCTCGTGGTCGTTTTCTAGCTTTTGTGATTGTCAAGTTATAGGTCTCCTCTCGAAATTGATCTTTATTTGTAAGTTTTGTTAAAATCTGGTATATTATAAAAATTTATTTCTTATTTTTTTATATTGATTTCAACTAGAATTATTATACGAATTAGTTATATGAAGCCAATTTTCCTTTTCTCTTTTTAAAATAAATCTTACGATTGGTCTATTTTTATTATAATGGGCTCTCTCAAAACTATGGAGAGCTTCCATTTTTATTTTGAGGGGTGTTGAAGTAGTAATTATGTGTGAAAGTTTCATTTATATATATTATTTTGTTATCATTTTCAAAGATATCCTTATTGATTATATATTTCTTTGTATGAAAGCTAAACGCCTTTTCTCTTCTCGAAATAAATCTTACAATGATTAGTCAAGTTTTGTTATAATGGGATCTCCCAAATTTATGGAGAGCTTCTATTTTTTCTGTAGGGTTTTGAAGTTTCCAATGATCGCTCAGTATAGAAGCCGTGGGGCATTATGCGATCCCTACGGGATTGCTACTCCTACCTTATTGTTTTCCAAAGTTTTCTAATCAATTTAATATATTAAATATACTAAATATCTACGTCCCGATTTTAACGGAAATCCAAGATGTTCGATCTCTTAGAAGAAAATTATATTGTTTCTTGAGTGATGTCTGAGTTAACAGAGCCAGAGAGCATAAAAGATTTAATAAAGAAAAAAGAAAAATTGAGAAAGAAAACAAAAACAAATCAGCATTTTTGTCAAAGTAACAATTAAAAATGAAAGAAATATCCTTTTAGAAGAGTAGGAATCACAAAATTTTTTAGTAAAGGCTCCGCATCAACAAACGTTAGTGCCAGTCCTGTGTATCTGCATGTTATTGAGAGACTTATAGTCACGACAAATTAGCGAATTTACACCAAACTTCACATTTAAGAGCTTATGATTATTAAACGTTAAAGTTAAAGCAGTCCCACGACAGGCCAATGTAGGCCCTTGGAGTCGCGGGAGGTAAGGGCTCGCTACCTGACCAACGGGACGAAGTTGAGGTCGGATGGTCAGCCCGACGCCCGCCCGGCTTTAACTCCTGGGAAAGAAACCCGGTACCAATTCAACAGAGGGCTAGGTAGACCCTAGGGTCCCGTTTGGAGGAGAAAGGAGCATTGAAAAATCCCCGCCCTCCGCCGAGGCCGGAAATCGAACCTGCTACCTCCAACCCGCAGCCAAACGCCCTAACCACTTGGCTACCGGGCCCACTCTTATGATTATTATCCAGATATAATTAGATTTTGGAATTTGTAGGTTTGTTTTATGGGACAATCTCCATAAAGGCCAAAACACTGAAACTGAATAATAATATACTGATCAACATCAAACTAAATGTTATTGTCAAAACTTTTTAGAAAAATTAGGTTTTCGAATATGCTGTTTATAGACCACTTCATGATATAGGCAAAAATGTCGTATCCTTAAATGTACTGTTTACATCAAATTTCACTTTTCAGATTTTAGCATAATTTATTTATACGTATCATTACATATTAGTTTTTTTTTTATAAATGCAACTTACAGGCCACTTAGTAATTGCCGAAAATCCTTCCAATTAGCAATTAGTAGAATACACTGATTTACATCAAAGTACATATTTTACATTTTAGTTTTACCATTAAGTTCTCATTAAATTTTACTGATTTTACACAATTTCAAAGCCATTTTCCTTAAGGTCTCAGAACGATGCCTTTTTGTATTTTAATTAATGATGCGCATTTAAATTCTGATTAAGATAAATAAATGATTAAAAATGTGGAATATATAATTAAATAAATACAGTAGTGTTAAATGTTGAGCTATTTTTGTTGAAAGTTCAAACTTTATTGATGTCTAAACATTTATCCACCAATAGGGCTTTTAGTTCCTTGATATAGAGAAAGTTCTGAAATGGTTCCATTGATATTTATTAAATGTAAAATTCTTATTTACATGTCTTTGATTTACATGAAAATCATGTTTATCCTTTTACGATATTTCCAAGCCTTTCCTGGTAAATTTAAACAATATATATTTCTGTATTAATATATCTTAATTTTGTCATGTTTTTTAATTTTAATCTTTGCCTTATTGGTTTCATTATTATTGTTTCCTTATAGCTTTATGCTTTAGTCTCTTATTGTATTTATTATCGACTGTGTAATGACTTATTCACCTTTATTGCTGTTTATCGTGTTCTTTTGTAATATGATTTCCTTTGCCTTTTATTGTTGTTTCTGTTACCGATATAATAATTTATTATGTTTACTGTGCCTTGTCATATTTCAGACCTTCCGTATTTCCGTCTCAGAATTTATTGGACCATTATTATGAGTAACACGGACTTAGATACAAGCTTTCTTTTTATTAGATCAACTACCAGTGAATTGTAATTACAACAATTTATTGTCACGATAATTCCACAAGGAAATTTGGCAATAATCCATAGAAATCCGAGACAAATTTTAGTTTTATTTTGTTGCGTACAGGGTAATCCTCTATCTTTCATTATTTTATCTTTCCTAAAACAGATTAGCTATTATTGCTTTTGCACCGTTGAGCCAAACTCTAACCAAGTAATCGTAAGTTTCTCCCAAACCATAGAATTTCTCCCAATTAAGAAGCTTCACCAGCGTAAATACTTCCTCTTTAAATGCAATGAAACAGAGGGAAAAAAATGAATATAAAGAAAACTAATTTTAACCTTGTATCTTTCGCGTTCCTCCAAACAATGGATTGAACAGTTTTTGGTAATTATTTTTCGTAGCCAATATCGCGGTTAGGCAAAGATGGACTGAGGTTATTGGTGTGAACAGACAGCTGAAGTCTCTTGGGCATGAAAGTTAATGGTTGTAGATACTCCAGAGAAGTGGAAACAAAAATTCTAGTCTCCCCCGAGTGTAGATAAAAGGAAATAAATAATGCTCTGCTACTATAAAGTCAAAGAGACTGTTTCAATTTATTTATTTTATTTTAGTTTGAACATTGACCTAATTACAAGCTTCAATACCAAATGCCTAAAATTTTGTACACAACGCATTACATTGCCTATAGTTAATTGTATTTGTCTTTTACGTTTTCTTTTGAATTTGAATGATTAGAATCCAATTCCATTTTTAAAATAATGGTTTACCTACTGTGAAAGGGGTGGCCACTTTGGCATTTTGCAGATACTTAATGCAAACAAGTGCTTTGGGTATCTTGGTTATGTTTGCGTCCCATCCATTCGTTTTGCTGTCGAAAGTGTAGAGCTTTCCATGCGTGTCAAAGACATAAATAATGTCTCCCAGGCCAGTCACAAAATCCACTTGATCTGGGCTGATGCCTTTCGTGCTAATCTTGACCCATTCTGTATCATCTCTGCACAACTTGAAGACGTGATTAGGCTTAAAGTCCCTTAGGACGAATACTCGATTGTCGGCTGCTGCTGCTGCTTTGACTTCCATGTCGCGGAGACATTCAGGCAGTGGGGGCAAATTATGCCATGTTTTTGTTCGCGTATCGAAGTATTCACAGCGAACAGTTCCACCACCAATGACGTAAACGCGATTCTCTACTACGAACCAGGAAGCGCTGTTGTTTCTCTTCTCATTCATGGGCGGTGCCCTATGCCATTTGTGGAAGTCGTAGTCAAGCACCTCAACGTATCTGAGTCCAGCTGGCGTGAGACGACCATTACCACCGGCAGCTAATACAGAGTTATCCGGAAGAACAGCTACTATCATCTCGGATCGAGGGATTCTCAGGTCGGGAAGCCTCCTCAGTTTCTTGGTGATGAGATTGTACTGAAAACAGTCGTTCATCTTCCTGTGAGCCAAATTGTGTCCTCCAATGAAGTAAACGAATTTGCCTCGGTGGCCAATTCCAGGACGGTTTTCAAACGACATTCTCAGGTCAGCTAACTCGGACCACCTAAAAACGAAAAGAAAGCTAATAGTTATTTCGGACCAGTAAAAGAAGAAAGGAGTTTTATTTAGATCATCTGGGCAGATAAACTCGGATTTTAAAAGTATCAGATCGAAAAGTAATCGTAGAAGAAACGATTCCATCCTTCTTCCAAACATATTATTTACAGATTTGAATGCTGCCAAGTTTTATGACACATCAATAAGGCCAGTGCAAGGTCGAGACAGGACCAGAGACCGAGATGCAGAATTGCAGGAATTAATAAAAGTCTCCAAGTTGAAGAAATTTCAGATTTTTAAAACTTTGAATGCCACACCAATGGGCCTCGGAATGTCAAGATGGACAGATAATGAAAAACATTTATTTCTCCTCAGTTTTAAAATTTGTGTAAAACTTTGCGTGCTGTAGGCCTACTGCTTTATCTTTAACAACTTCGGAGGACAAACATTTTCTCGTTAATGAGAGTTATGGCCGCTTTGCACGCTCTTGAAAACTTTCCTGAAACCGGCAAGTAGCTCGAAAATCTCCCACTTGCCCGAAAAACATGCCACTTGCTCGAACGAACGCTAAATTCAGGCAAATATTAGAAGCAAGTCAACACCAGCGCTCATGGCGGCGAAAAAATGTATTTCAAAACTACGATAGTGTTAACTCCACGCTGAAATCTGGATATTCTTTACTCGTGGCTTCAATCCACGGCTTCATTCACCAGATTCTCTTCCTCCGGGATCTTTTTCCTTTTTACTATAACTCTGCTGTGAAATGAGTTGAGAATTATTAGCAAAACTAAGCTGCAAAATCACTTGTTTGTCGCTTCGGCGGGCGGCAGTTTTAATCGCGATCTAAACGAGAGCAAAACGCGATTTACCGCTGGCATGTGTAAAGCGTTGGCATTTTTCCCCAAGCTGCAAACTGGCAAACGACAAGTTTTCGAGCGAGTTTGAGGCAAGTTTTTGAGATCGTGTAAAGCAACCATTAGAGGTTGAATGGATGAAGGGGAATGTTTGGGAAAAAACAAAACAAAACAACATTGTCCGACCAATGCTGGATATTACGACTAGCGAGATATTAAAATAAATATAGAAATGATCATGTTTTGTCTACTAGAATAAACAGCTCAACCTAAATCATAATTATGTTATGATTTTAATGCTTATAGGTTTGTAATATTTAAGTGCAGATTTAAATCAACAAATTTTTATCACTATTTCAATTTATAATCGTAAGTAGAAAAAGTCTTTTAGCCCTTGATTTTCGGTATGAGAAAAAGATGGATATTAAGATTTGCTATTTCTAAGTTATAGCATTTAAAATTACTTAAAGAACTTGTACATTGTCTGGCCTTACAAAAAGAAAAAAAAAGTGCTTGTTATTAAAGTTAAAAAAACTAGAACATTTATAAAAGCTATTGACTGATGTGACTTAACATTGTTAATAAATTGTGTTTACTATCATTTCTTTAAACCGAAAAGACAATGGGCAAAACTCTATGGGAAATTGCCCAACCCTGTATAGTGATAAGATATATACCTATAGAAAGATCTCCTTAAATAGAACATATTTTATTATTACGACTTTCTCGATTTTTAGTCCGTTCGGAGTTATATACGTAATTATTAATTAATATTATCATTTATTTCAAGTAAATAATAATTATTTACATATAATAAATGAAAATAATATTTACTGTTTCTGAAAATAATTATTAAATGATAATTACTTAATACATCCAGGAATTAAGATGTCAACTAGATAAGGCGTATCAACGGTCGCGGTGCTCGGCTTCCCTGCAACCCACACTCACCACATAACAAGTCATATTTAGACTTATATAACTCCGAACGGACTAAATAATTGAGACAAGTCGTAATAATAAAAAATTTTCTTTTTATGAAGATCTTTCCTTACGATATATCTTATCGCTATACAATAGTGGGGCAGATCTGCCCATTCTCCTTTATTTAATTGAGAGTCTGTATATTTTTAAAAATGTCTTAATTAATGATAATTGCGCTTGAATAAGAGATAACTAAGAAATTGTGATATTCTTACGTGTCTGTTACTGGAAAATAGTAAACAATCGAAGCACTGTTGGCTTCATCCAAGCCCAAAATGGTAAGAGCACTTTTATCAGAGACGGGTACATTGTCTTCTAAGTAATCTCCCACGACAGAAGTCTCGGACGATGTCGGAACCGCTGACTCCTTATCTGAGAAATAACTTCTGCTGCCTGGACTGTCCAATGTATAAGTCTCCGATTTCACTGAAGTATCGTCTCTGGACTTGTATGATGTGAGAGAAGCATCTTGCTTCAATGCTCGATTGGTCAGCATTGGCTTGGCGTTCAGCTCATGTTCGCTGTTCAACAACGCCTTACAGTATTCTGGCGACACCGTGTCCAAGTTGATGATTCTGGCAAATTTGTTGAAACAGTCCTTGCGAACTTTGGGGTCGAAATGGATCCAAGCAACGACAAAACGCTGTACTATGTCGTGCGACGCAGATCTATTGGCGAAGTCCGCCAGAATGGGGAATACCTTGTCAAATGGAAGCTGATGGAACAGGGGATTCATTCCCAATGAATAGATATTTTTCTTCAGAAAGGACTGTATAGTGCGACTGAAGTCTCTATCATTGAGTTGATCGGCCAACTGCACCACCGGCAGGAAGTTGGTGGTATCCAATTTCTTCATAATGGCGACTTTGCAGTTTTCCACTACATTATCGATCTGCAGCTGTTTCCCGGCGGCAATCAGCATGTACAACTGCTTCGAGGATTTCTTGTCTATATCGGTTGTTCCGGTGTAGACGAGTTCGAGAAGAATAGACATTATATTGGATTTGATGCCAGTGACGGTCAGGATGTCCACATTAGGGTCGGTATTGAGAATGCTTTGGAAATAGTTACTGCTGGAGGCCAGCACTATCTTGTGGACAAACATTTCCTTCCCGTAATTCATCGAGTGCAGTGCGGAAAGTGTCCACCCTTTCTTCCACAGCAGAGTAAGAAGGACTTGTGAAAGAGACTGCCGAATCCCCCGACATGATTTTTTCTGAAAAAAAAAATATATTAAATTCTTACAAAAGAAACTGTATTTTAAGACACCATTATTATTACTGATGGTTATTATTAGACATTCATTATTACACACAACACCATAACTAAACATAAGACAAAATAATTTTCGTTTGTTTCAATAGCTTCGCAATCGAATCAATTACAAATCGAATCATTACAAATTTCTAAAATCACTGAATGGACTTTCAGAATAGAAATCTTGGACGCGGTTTCCATGTTCTTTAGCATGTAAATGAATATACAATTTCGAAAAGAGCCCATCTCCTTCTAAATATATCTCATCTTTTTGTTCGAAAACTGCACATGGACATTCGTACAATGACTGTGACCGAAAGTTTTCAATTGTAAAACAGGAAGATAAAACAGAAAGATCCACTTTTTATCCATCAACAGTATATTAATCTCGTTGAAAACTCCAGTATAGTCAATCCATTTTAGGAAGGCAGTCCCCCTCAGGCGTTAGGACTGAGAACTTGAAAAAACAGGGGCGAAAGGGTATCAGGGTATTGTTACGGAATTAAAAAAAAAGGCCTTACGTGATCCTTCTTTTAGTAGTTTGAGAATTCAGCTCTTCGGAAATATAGTTATTTAAAGCCGATAATAACGAGGTCAAGCTCTGCCAACACTGTTGTAATCTTTCCTCCCTACTCCCACTTACCTTATACCCTTTTCCCCCTATTTTTTCAAGTTCTCAGTCCCAACGCCTGAGGGGACTGCCTTCCTCAAATGGATTGACTATACCACGAATAAATTTAACGTTATTGCTATAAAAAATGCTCGCAACTGAACTTCAAAGACAAAACCACTTTCAGTAAGAAACTATGGAAACCAAAGTACCATAAAAACAGAAAATGTCATATCAAGTGTCCTCATTTTATGAATTTGTATTTGACTTGGTGAAGTAATCGCGTAAGATTACATTGATAATGACATAACTCAAGAAATCGTCAGTCTTTCAAAAGTGAAAGGAACGTGTGTTAACATATCAAAGTATACAGATTACCCAGCTTATACAGTAGTAGCAAAATATCTATCAATCATCTGAAAATTGCACATCTAGCAGAGGTGGAACAATATGTATCAGAATTCAAAGATTTTTTTTCTTGAAATATTACAATGGCTGATTATGAATGCAGCTCAGTCTCCAGAAGGAGACTTTTGACGTATTGTTGTATTACGTTAATATTGCATGATTTTTTTGTCACGTAATACAATATATTAATACTGTTTTTTTTTCTAATTCCTACAACACTGTTACACTGGAATTTTCTAATTTATTTGTTACAGGAATTTTCTAGTTTTAAGTTCACTGTTTCTGTAAATTTCGAAACGACACATCCATGAATAAATAAATAAATAAATAAATAAATAAATAAAAAAACACGCACACACAAAACCAAAAAAAAAAAATAACAACAAACAAACAATATAATGATCCCTTTAAAAATAAATGTGTATTTGTTTTGAATTGCTATTTGACCCTAAATAGCCCCAGTAAATTATTGCTGTACTCCATTCAAAAATTTACAAATAAATTATTTTTTCTGAATTCCTGTAAAATTTTAATTTTTAGATATGTGCATTTTTCGAAATTGTAGATTCAATTAGAATTGGCCAATATTCAAAGCAAGTTTAAGAAAAAAAAAAAACCATTATTTTTCTATTGATATAAAAATCTATCATTTCTTTGATGGAGGTAACAGTATTCAATTTTTTTATCCTCTTCAGTCACTAATTGGATCGTGTTATGCATCATTTGACCAAGCTCCAAATTTCGATTTTGAGATCTTCGCATAAACGCAAAAGCTTATGTAATACTTCACATTTTATGAAATGAAGTGTTATATATCAAAATGAAAATACTTTCACAGGACAATTCTGATCATTATCAAAATTGTTAATATCTTTCAAAGGTCGTTAGTCACATAATAAAAATCTTATTCCTTACGATTAGTCGATTGCTAATTAGCCATAATTAATTTTCCTCAGAATTATGCTGAGACAGGAAGCAGCAACAATTTTTTTTAAAGAGTTTACACCTTTCGCTACTATATGGAGCAATAATCTTAAAAAGACTATTTTGGCGTCTGGTCAAATGCTGCATAACACCATCCAATTAGTATTATAAGGTATTAATACAAATCTTTTATTAATTGCCCATATTATCTCTTGTCAACTGGAATAGCAGATCTACAAATCGAATTTGGTTATTAATAAATAAATTCGAAAGACATTAAAAAAGTAAAACATACCTTATAAATATAAATTTATAAAAAATATATATATAAAAAAAATAAGCTCGCCGTGAGCAGATCTCGTATATAAAAATAATTTATTGACATTTAAGATGGTTTCATGCCGAAAACAGAGGGCAATTCTTTATCCCGTCGTGATATTTTCCATATTAAATTAGAGACACTATTACTGTACTAGCAATAGGAGGATTTTTTTTTTAATGGCTGATTATTTCTGAACGACAATAAAGAATTTCCTATTACTGCACAATAGCGAGTGTGTTGTTCCAATTGCCAAATATAAGCCCAATTTGCCTCGAAGATGAATTGAGACTACGAGAAGAAAAGTTGAATAGAAGGTTGTGTTTCAAGTGACATTGAAGTAAATTACTAAATCTCAAATCTTTCAATTGCCGTCAAAGGAATTAGTCTGTATATCCTGAGAATAGATGGGCGAAGTATGTCGATTCATTTGTCCAATATTTCAAATTTAACAAAAATATGTAGGGCTATATCCGGGAAGGAGTGTATATACAATTTCAAAGAATGTTGATTATGTATTAGGTCTTTACACTCACAGTATATGAATTAAAACAATTAATTACCTTCTTTTATTAAAAAAAAAACTAATTTTTAAAAATTAAGTTTAATTTCGAATTTTCATTTTGATCCGCCATCTTTAATCTTTGCCTGCCATTGTTCTTTTTATCATGGAGACGCAATTAATTATCAATATATATTGACCGTTTTCAAATTTATATGTAATAATATACGCGTATATACTGTATCACTTAAATTTTCTTATATTCATTCACTGTTTCCATGGAAAAATATATAAAGAATGGAACAGTCTCATGGCTGAGTTTAATTTTGTAATTTGAAGATAGGTTTCAGGCTTCTTCAAGTCTTTTTACCCCTAAAATGCGATAATAGCGTTACTATTCTAAAGAAAAGAATTCTACAGCAATTTCTCTGCCTGTCAAATTATCAATGTATTTTTTTACCTGTCGGGCTACACCAAGGCACGTCTCACTGGCCCCATTAGCAGTTTTCTGAGCAGTTCTACTTCCACAGATGTTCAAAATCAACACCAGATGTCCTCGCGAGTTCTTTGTTGGAAAGCATCATGTTGCACTAACAATGGTGTGTTGAAGACAGTTTCTTGTGCTTCCATTAACTGGGATATTTGTTAACTGGGAGCAAATTGCTCCTCTCTTTGAAATAAAACAGATTTAAAAGAAGCATTTTCAAAGGTAAAATAGCTTAGTAGTTTAATATGTAGACTTTTCAAACTGATTACACTTAATAAATGACATTCTTGTTCATTTTAAGTACTTCATTGAATTATTACTAATAATTATTTTCTCGCTTTCAGTTTATTTTTTTTTTTTTTTGCATAAAATACTTTTAAAGTGATAAGCAAATAATTGCAGAAAAAAATATAGAAAAGCTTGAATATTTTAGTATAGGATTTATTAAAAAATGTTCTTTAATTATTTCATATGTCCATACCCAGATATTCGATTTCACATCCAGAAATTACTAAATATTACAAAACATCTAAATATTTTTGAGGAAAAATTCTTATAATTTTGAATCATAGCACAGTGGGGTTTTGAACTCATCAAATAAAAACAGAACTTTGATTTATAACTACGCTGAATATATTTGATTGTATCTTATACTTTGTAAAATAAGGCTTGATTTAAAATACAATTTTAAGATAATTCCTTATTTCTGGTTTAAGTTGCTGTTAGGTGAGTTTGAGAGACGCAATTTGTTTGGGTGTATGTTAAGAATCATTTGATGCAATAATGGAAATGGCGGGAAACAGAAGGATCGAGACTGCAACACAAAAACATAAAATAAAGCAACACCCACTAGTCAGAAGCCCCAGCACTAACCTTTTTCTAAACTCATTGTCTTTTGGTATAAAAATAATTATTTTTATACTATTTAATGTAGTTGCACTATTTAATGTAGTTTTATTTTCGTAATTCACACCGATTGCATTTCCTTATCATGGAAAAAATAATTACTTAACAATTTGGGTTGCTGTTAGGTGAGTTCAGATACGCAATCTGTTTGAATATACGTTGAGAATCATTCAACAGAAAAATGCGAATGGTTAACATAAGGATTGAGACTACAACACACAGGCGTATTTCCACGAGGGCTAAAAGGGCTGCAGCCCAGGGCAGCAACTTCAGGGAGCGGCAAATAAATAGGAAAAAAAAAACAAAAATCCTGAACTATTCAATATTAATATTCAACAGTATTAAGTGTCA